>WNWK01021425.1:0-34118 GCA_009830355.1 Cherax destructor
ACTTCGTCCCATGCTGTCCGATCACTGACCAGGTTCCTTCTTGACCTGAGGACTCACAACAGGAGGACTACTACGAATCCTC
This sequence comes from Cherax destructor, assembly GCA_009830355.1. Classification (NCBI taxonomy): domain Eukaryota; kingdom Metazoa; phylum Arthropoda; class Malacostraca; order Decapoda; family Parastacidae; genus Cherax; species Cherax destructor. Next base: position 83 of record WNWK01021425.1, read on the forward strand.
TTGTTTTCCTCCGTCAATCGCCGTATCTCAAGCTTCGCTACCCTCAATTCCTCCTTAAGCTGCTGGTAAAGTTGCTCAATAGGGGGCATCCTGGTTCAGTCCACAGGGAGTACACTAGACACGTCTTCACTGAGCTAAGAACAGGTCACCACTGAGCTGAGGAGGAGTTTGAGGTAATCAGTCCCTCAGTCTTGGAGTTGGTGTGAAGAACTCATGTCCATCAATCTTCGACTGAAGAAGCCTACCGTGTGGGCGAAACGTTTCAATAATAATGATTCCCAACTATTGCACATGTATGTAGATAAATGGTCCAGAGAACCGGCAAGTTGATAAATTTGACACATGTGTAACATTTGGGTATCTTTGAGGAAACGTTTCGCCTACAGTGGTGAAGTGGGACTGATTACCTCGAACTCCTGTTCTTCACCATTCTCTTTCGTATGGACTGATGAAGCCACTGTGTGGCGAAACGTTTCCTCATTAAAGATACCCAAGTGTTGCACATGTCTAATTTATCAATATATGGAAATATTATTGAGGAAACGTTTCGCCACACAGTGGCTTCATCAGTCCAATACAAAGCACAAAGGTGTAAGAGAGGAGGAGTTTGAGGTAATCAGTCCCTCTGCTTGGAATCGATGTGTTCAGTCCATCGGCTTGGTAAAGCTCCTGGAGAGCGAAACGTTGCCACAATAAAATTTGTCACCATTATGTTTCAAATTTGGTTGTAAATTCATGGTGAGGTTGATTGAGTGGACTCGTGAGTGGTAAATTGTCCTATTTCTGACTAAGATTGGGTTGAGCAAATATTCGTTAGTGGACGTTGTGAAGGACCTGCCTAGTATCAGCTCGAGTGTTCCCCTTTTTGTTCTATGTTCAAAACCGGAACTTGCCAGTTCCGGGTCACGGGCTGTTGAGTCAGGTCACTTTACCTCTCGGGCCAAGTCAGACTTTTTAGATCAAAACTCAAAAGTTTTCGAGGGAATTTTATGAGTCGAAGCAAAAGTTCAATCCATGAGAGGAATGGATCAGCGATGAAGCTTAAAGAAGGAAAGCTTACATCTGAGCTTCAATAAGAGGGAAGACAGATTTATTAAAGCTTCAGTAATGCGAGACTTTCATTTGGTTAAGGTTCTAGCATGGACAGTGAACTACAACTCACCTTCCGACAGTATGTGATAAATGGTTTTGAAAACCGACAAGTTGAAGATGGAGACACATATGCAACACTTGGGTATCATTATTGAGGAAACGTTTCGCCTCAATAAAGATACCCAAGTGTTGCATATGTGTCTAATTTATCAACTCGTCGGTTCTCTGAACCATTCATCTACAACATATGGGAATCTTTATTAAAGAAACGTTTCGCCACACAGTGGCTTCATCAGTCCAATACAAAGCAGAAAGATGTAAGGAGAGGAGGAGTTTTGAGGTAATCAGTCCCTCAGCCTGGTGTCGATGTGTTCAGTCCATCAATCTTGTAGAATGTACTGCATATGTCCGTAGAGGTGTCTTATATACTGTAGTCAGGTGAGGTGAAGCAGCAGGAGGCGGGGTCATAGTGGTACCATCCACTAGTCGAAGTAGGTCTTTGTCCAAAGGTTGGACAAGTGTTGAAGAATTCGTTTGTACTAAGATCCCAAGATGTTGCTGTGTCAGAGGTTGGACACTTGTCCAACCTTTGGATGAAGACCTACTTCGACTAGTGGATGGTACCACTATGACCCCGCCTCCTGCTGCTTCACCTCACCTGACTACAGTATATAAGCCACCTCTACGGACATATGCAGTACATTCTACAAGATTGATGGACTGAACACATCGACTCCAGGCCGAGGGACTGATTACCTCAAAACTCCTCCTCTCCTTACATCTTTCTGCTTTGTATTGGACTGATGAAGCCACTGTGTGGCGAAACGTTTCCTCAATAAAGATACCCAAATGTTGCATATGTGTCTAATTTGTAAGGAGAGGAGGATGTGAATGAATGGTTCAGAGAACCGACAAGTTGGTAAATTAGACACATATGCAACACTTGGGTATCTTTATTGATCTTGAGACGATGTTGTCAGTCCATCAATCTTGAATAGAATAACAGCATATGAGCAGAGGAAGCTTATATACTGTAGACAGAAGAGGTGCAGCAGTTGTAGGAGGTGTCACATTTGTTCAATGTGGAAGTAGATCGTGCCCAAGGAATAGGCAAGCGAAGAAATCCCTGTATTAAGATACCAAGATGTTGCAGTGTCAGACAGGATGTGAATGAATGGTTCAGAGAACCGACAAGTTGGTAAATTAGACATGCAACACTTGGGTATCTTTAAAGATACCCAAGTGTTGCATATGTGTCTAATTTACCAAGGAGAGGAGGAGTTTGAGGTAATCCAGGCCGAGGGACTGATTACTTCAAACGCCTCCTCTTCTTACACCTTTCTGCTCTGTATTGGACTGATGAAGCCACTGTGTGGCGAAACGTTTCCTTAATAAAGATTCCCATATGGACGAGTTGAGATTAGTTGCAAGTACGGGTAATAAGAACATAAGAACATAAGAATGGAGGAACACTGCAGAAGGCCTACTGGCCCATACAAGGCAGGTCCTTATCAAAACCACCACTACCTAAGAATTTACTCCTGTACTCACGACACTAATCAAACCCAGCCCCTCCCACTCATATATTTGTCCAATCTCTTTTTAAAGCCACCCAAGGTCCTAGCCTCTATCACCCTACTCGGAAGATTGTTCCACGCATCTACAACTCTGTTCGAAAACCAGTACTTGCCTATGTCCTTTCTAAATCTAAATTTATCCAATTTAAATCCGTTATTTCTCGTTCTTACTTGGTTCGATATCCTCAGTATTTTATTAATATCTCCTTTGTTTATGCCCATCATCCACTTGTACACCTCGATGATATCTCCCCTCATTCTACGTCTCTCCAGAGAGTGGAGATTCAATGCTCTAAGTCTATCTTCATACGGGAGATTTCTTATACTGTAAATCATTTTAGTCATTCTTCTTTGTATGTTCTCCAATGAATCTATATCCATCCTGTAGTAAGGAGACCAAAACTGAGCTGCATAATCCAAATGAGGTCTCACTAGTGATGTATAGAGCTGTAAAATAACTTTTGGACTTCTGTTGCTTATACTTCTTGAAATAAATCCTAGTAATCTGTTAGCCTTATTGCGCACACTTAGGCACTGTTGTCTTGGCTTTAGATTTCTGCTTACCATGACTCCCAAGTCTTTTCACATTCTGTATGATCAAGCTCAACTTCACCTAGTTTATATATTCGAGGGATATTTTCATTACCAACGACAAGCACCTTACACTTGTCCACATTGAACTTCATCTGCCACTTTTCAGACCAAGACATTAATTTATCCAAATCCTCCTGGAGTTCACTGTTATCCTCCTCAGAATGAATTATACGGCCTATTTTTGTATCATCAGCAAATTTACTCATGTCACTTGCAATTCCTTCATCAAGGTCATTAATGTAAATTATGAACAACAATGGGCCCAAAACTGATTGATGTTTTTGCAATAACTGAGACATGGTTTAATATGAAAAATCGGGACTTGCCTGCCGAATGTCACATTCAGGGTTTTAAATTGTTCCAAGTAGACAGAAGTATCGGGAAAGGGGTGGGGTGGCACTCTATGTCCGTGATCATTTAAATTGTTGCATAAAAACGGGTATAAAGTCTGAATTAACACATACAGAGTCTGTCTGGATAGAATTTTCAGAGGGTGTGAAAAATTGATTTTAGGCGTGATTTACCGTCCTCCAAACTTAGATAGGGAACAAGGGAGACTACTTTGGGAGGAAATTGTTAAGGCCACAAGACACGATAACGTAGTAATTCTAGGGGACTTTAACTTTAGTCAGATTGATTGGAATTTTATGACAGGGAATTTAGAATCTAACGACTTTTTAGAAGTAGTTCAGGATTGCTTTTTGAAGCAGTTTGTAACAGAACCTACAAGGGGAAATAACCTACTTGACTTGGTTCTGGCAAGCAAGGAAACCCTTGTTAATAATTTAGAAATTACAGAGGAACTCGGCTCAAGCGACCACAAGTCAATTACCTTTAGCATTGAATGGATGTATGATAGTAGGGATAATTCAGTAATGGTCCCAGATTTTCGCTTAGCAGATTATAATGGACTTAGAGAACACTTATCAACTGTGGACTGGGGTAACGAAGAGAGGTATCAATATGACAGTTTTCTTAACACTATACAGGCTGCCCAAAGATCATTTATCCCGTATAAAGAAATTAGATCAAGTAGAAATGACCCAAAATGGATGAATAATAGGCTCAAATATCTTTTAGGGCAGAAGAAAGGAATTTATAGGCGCATAAAAAGAGGTGAGGGTCATCTTATAAATCAGTATACTGACATTAAGAGGACGTTAAAAGGGAATAAGAAAAGCTAAACGGGATTATGAAATTAAAGTTGCTAGGGATTCAAAAACTAACCCAAAAAGTTTTTTCCAGGTTTATAGAACAAAAGTTAGGGATAAGATAGGTCCCCTTAAAAATAACTTTGGGCATCTTACTGACAAGGAGAATGATATGTGCTCTATTTTTAATAATTATTTTCTCTCGGTTTTCACACAGGAAGACATTAATAATATCCCAGTAATTAATTTTTACAGAGGCCCAGAAGAAGATAAATTATGTAATATCACAGTCACTAGCGAAATGATTATGAAACAGCTGGACCGACTGAAACAAAATAAATCGCCGGGTCCTGATGAGCTTTTTGCAAGGGTTCTTAAGGAATGCAAAATGGAACTCTGTGACCCAATATCTAACATATTTAATTTATCTCTTCAAACAGGTGTAGTGTCTGATATGTGGAAGATGGCTAATGTAATTCCTATTTTTAAAGCAGGGGACAAGTCACTACCGTCAAACTACCGCCCAATAAGCCTGACCTCAATTGTAGGCAAATTACTAGAGTCAATTATAGCTGATATTATTAGAAGCCATCTAGATAACCATAATTTGATTAATGATACCCAGCATGGATTCACGAGGGGCCGTTCCTGCCTATCTAATTTATTAACCTTCTTCAGTAAAGCTTTTGAGGCTGTTGATCACGATAAAGAATTCGATATTGTTTATTTAGACTTTAGTAAGGCTTTTGATAGAGTACCGCACCAGAGACTGTTAAAGAAAGTGGCAGCTCATGGCATTGGGGGAAAAGTGCTGTCATGGATTGAGTCATGGCTCACCAATAGGAAGCAGAGAGTGTGCATAAATGGGGTTAAATCCGAATGGGGACTTGTAACAAGTGGTGTTCCACAGGGATCAGTCTTAGGCCCATTGTTATTTATAATATATATCAATGACCTTGACGAGGGAATTACTAGTGATATGAGCAAATTCGCCGACGACACGAAGATAGGTAGGATAATTGATTCAAACATAGATGTCATAGAACTTCAGGAAGATTTAGACAAACTTAATTCGTGGTCAGAAAAGTGGCAGATGCAGTTCAATGTAGATAAATGCAAGGTTCTGAAGCTCGGGAGTGTCCATAACCCAAGCACTTATAAGTTAAATAACGTAGAACTTAGCCATACAGATTGCGAGAAGGACTTGGGGGTGATAGTAAGCAGCAACCTTAAACCAAGAGAGCAATGCCTAAGCGTACGTAATAAGGCAAATAGATTACTGGGATTTATATCAAGAAGTGTTAGCAACAGAAGTCCAGAGGTTATATTACAGCTTTATACATCATTAGTAAGGCCTCACCTAGATTACGCAGCTCAGTTCTGGTCTCCATATTACAGAATGGACATAAATTCGTTAGAAAACATTCAGCGTAGAATGACTAAATTAATACATAGCATTAGAAATCTTCCTTACGAAGAAAGATTGAAGACCCTAAAATTACATTCACTTGTAAGACGTAGAATGAGGAGACATGATCGAGGTATACAAGTGGAAAATGGGTATTAACAAAGGGATATAAATAAGATCTTGAGGATATCTCCCCAGAGAGAACCCGCAATAATGGATTCAAGTTAGATAAGTTTAGATTTAGAAAGGATATAGGAAAGTATTGGTTTGGAAATAGGGTAGTTGATGAGTGGAACAGTCTGCCTAGTAGGGTTATTGAAGCTAGGACCTTGGGTAGTTTCAAATTTAGGTTGGATAAATTCATGAGTGAGAGGGGTTGGATTTGAGTGGGACTCGCGCATGAGTGGGTAGAATTGTCAAAGCTTATTTCTTGGGTAGCATTGAAAATTGGGTTGAGCAAATATTCTGTTAGTGGGACGGATTGTGAAGGACCTGCCTAGTATGGGCCAACAGGCCTGCTGCAGTGTTCCTCCTTTCTTATGTTTCTTATGTTCTTATAAGTGTCTCAATTTCCGACATTATGTCTCCATACTGCGGCTTCAGCTTCACACTGTTCCAGATTATGGAGCAGAATTCCTCTCCAGGCTGAGGGACGAACCACCTCAAAACTACGTCTTCAAAGATTCACAGGAATCTCCCGTATGAAGATAGATTTAGATCCTTGAATCTTCATTATCTTGAGACGTACAATGAGAGGAGATATCATCGACGTGTATAAGTGGATGATGGGCATAAACAGAGGGGATATTCATAAAATACTGAGGATATAGAACATAAGAAAGGAGGATCTCTGCAGCAGGCCTGTTGGCCCATGCTAGGCAAGTCCTTCACAATCCATCCCACTAACAGAATATTTGCTCAACCTAATTTTCAATGCTACCCAAGAAATAAGCTTCGATAATTCTATTTACTCATGTGCGAGTCCCACTCAAATCCTACCCCTCTCACTCATGAATTTATCCAACCTAAATTTGAAACTACCCAAGGTCCTAGCTTCAATAACCCTACTAGGCAGACTGTTCCACTCATCATCTACCCTATTTCTAAACCAATACTTTCCTATATCCTTTCTAAATCTAAACTTATCTAATTTGAATCCATTATTTCGGGTTATCTCCTAGAGAGATATCCTCAAGACCTTATTTATATCCCCTTTGTTAATACCCATTTCCCACTTGTATACCTCGACCATGTCTCCCCTCATTCTTCGTCTTACAAGTGAAAGTAATTTAAGGGGCTTCAATCTTTCTTCATACGGAAGATTTCTAATGCTATGTATTAATTTAGTCATTCTACGCTGAATGTTTTCTAACGAATTTATATCCATTCTGAAATATGGAGACCAGAACTGAGCTGCGTAATGTAGGTGAGGCCTTACTAATGATCTATAAAGCTGTAATATAACCTCTGGACTTCTGTTTCTTACACTTCTTGATATAAATCCCAGTAATCTGTTAGCCTTATTACGTACGTTTAGGCATTGCTGTCTTGGTTTAAAGTTGCTGCTTACCATAACCCCCAAGTCCTTTTCGCAATCTGTATGGCTAAGTTCTACGTTATTTAACTTATAAGTGCTTGGGTTATGGACATCAATCTTTTCAAGATTGATGGACTGACAACATCGACTCAAGGCTGAGGGACTGATTACCTCGAACTCCTCCTGCTCTTCACAAGATTTTCGTAATGAGTAAAACACATGTGAAACAGGTATCTTTTTATTAAAGAACGTTTCGCCTACACAGTAAGCTTCTTCAATCGAGTACACAGGAGGCAAAATAAACAAATTCAGTATAAGGTAATCATTTATTGACTCTATTTCGCCCATATTATGCCGCCTTTGTGTCAACATAATTTTCCAACGTTTTTCCGCAATATGGCGGATCAGTACAAATGCAGGGTTAATACTGTGTGTATAGAACTTCTCCAGGGAGCGATTTACCAGACCAATGCAGACGTCTTGTTGCCCTTGATTATCAGGGACACATACCAGATACCACATGAGGACATTTATGGCATTTCTTTGAATGGTGCTGGAAGGTTCTGGGTAAAATATAACACCGGCTGTGTCTACGAAGCAGTTGTTGACAAATACCAGGAGGCAAGGATCGTCATCAACTCAAGCCTAGAGGTGCGTCTTCACGATGTTTCAGCTCAGTACACTTGGATCAAGATTCGAAATGCTCCATTTGAGGCCGGGGAGATGGATGTGAGGGAGGTATTCAAACAGTATAGAGTAATTCATGCGATTACAATGGGTCGCTGGGCTCATGGCGTGTATGCCGGGATGCCAGAAGGAACCTTCTCCATTAAGATGTCCCTCAGAGAGCAGATACCATCATATGTGCAGATGGACGTCTTTAGGATGCCAGTTTATGTGACATATCCTGGCCAAGTGCGAACCTGCCGTCTATGTGGTGTGGCAGGACATGTAGCGGTAACTTGTGAGCGTCATCAGGAAGATCAACAGCGTCGTCAGGGTGTCGGCCGTCAGCAGGGAGAAGAAGGGGCTGAGGATGGGCTGCATCATGCCAAGGGTGTGGAGGTTGGTAGGAGAAAGAGTGATGTGGTTGAGGCGTCGGAGGTGGTGGTCTCCACTTTGCCATCATCTTTGCTGGAGTCGTTGCCTGATCTGGGTCAAGATGTGGAGACTCAAGGGCAGCTGAGTATGGCGGAGGGGCTGGATACCCCTTTGATGGAGGATTTGTGCCGGATGTTGGATGGCCCTGTGTCGGTAGACCAGGAGAGTAAAAGGGATCTTGAGGTGGTGCCGTCGAGTACTGAGAATAAATGTGTGGTCGAAGGGGATTCTGCTGATAGCAGGAAGGTCGGGATAGTGGTGGTGGAGGTGCACAGGGGAGAGGAGGATGGGGAAATGGAAGTGGTAGGGGAATCACGAAAAAGGTCAAGTGGTATGGCTGAGAATGATGTGCTCACCCCGGGCCAGAGGATTGGTAAAAAGATTTCAGTGGAGGTGGATGAAGCTGAAAAGGGGGTAATGGGAAAGTTTGGAAGGAAGGGAATGAAGGGAGGTGGTGGGAAGGAGGTACCGGCTGCTGTTGGTGCACTTAGGGTAGTAAAGTCGAAAGGTAAACCCCCGTTGGTATATTCAGATGTTTAAATATAAATGTAAATGGCCTCCGTACGGAGGTAAAGAGACGTTGGCTTGAGATGACTTTGAGATGCATGAGAGTTGATGTGTGCATCCTCCAGGAGCACAATTTTAGGTGTGGATGTGACTTAAGGCTAAATGGATATGAGATGTATACGGGTAGTTTGGAAAATCTCAAGGGTGGGGTTGCCATAGGGATAAGTCAGACCAGTCCTTTTCGTTTAAAGACTTGGGAAGAGAGGGGGGAGAATCGTGAGGGTAGAAGGGGTGTGGGGGGATGTCCAGATTGGTTTGGTTGGTGTGTATATGCCGGCGGTGCATAATCGTCGATGTAAGGAAGATTTTGTTAGAGATGAATTGGTGTATACTCTGAGGGGATTGCCAATGGTAGCAGTCATAGCTGGGGACTGGAATTGTGTGATTCGAGAGAAAGATGTTGAACCGTGTGGGTCTGGTTGTGTTTTAGGAGCGTTGAGAGAGGTTTTGGGGGTGGTTGGGGTTGAGGACATAGTACGGGGTGGGGGTTGGGATGTGGATTTTACGTTTTTTCAAAGAGGATACGCGGCAAGGTTAGATAGAATATATACATCGAGGGTGGTGCAGGTTGGACAGGTTAGTTGTCTGGACACAGGGCTCTCAGATCACAGGGGTGTGTTAGTGGAGCTTGGGTGGGAGGGGGCTGTGGCAACATATCCAGGTTATTGGAAATTAAATACACAGTTAATGAGTGGGGAGGGGCACTGGGAGGTTTTTGCAGATTGGTGGGAGAGGCTGTGGGGGGAGGGGAGGGGTATTGTTGATGTGGTCGGTTGGTGGAATGGGAGAGCGAAGGTGGCTATTAGGGTCTTTTATCAGAGGGTGGGCAGGGAGGATGCACGGTACCGTTTTGGGAAACAGAAATACCTGGAGGCGCAGCTGAAGGATTGCTGTGGGGGAATGGGCTGGCAGAGGCAGGGGGAAATTGAAAATTTACGTGGGCAGTTGAGGGAAATACAGAATGAGAGGTTTCAAGCAATAAGGATTAGAGGTGGAGTGGAAGACGTTTTGTGGGGGACAAGCCATCAGCGTTGGTATTGCACAAATTTCAGGGTCGATGAAAGAAAATGACGGTTATGTCTGTTATGTGGTTGCTGGTTGAGGAGATGGGTGGGTATCGGGAGGGACAGGTGGTGAACACAACTGAAGGAATGTGTGGGTATGCAGAGCACTGGTTTCGTTGGAAAATGGGAGGATTGGAACATAATGTGGAGGCGGGGGGTATGGTTTTGGAGGGCATCATGGAGGGTTTAAGTGGGGATGCGAGGGTCGGGATGGCAGGAGACATTACAGAGGAGGTAGAGAGAGCAGTGCGGGAGTTACATTTAGGGAAGGCGCCCGGCATCGATGGGATTCCTGGGGATTTTTACATTAGGCATTGGGAGGTGATGAGGGAGGTGTTGCTGAGTGTGTTTAATGTCATGAAGGTGGAGGGTAAGATGGGAGTCGAGCAAAGGATGGGAATTGTAGTTTTGATTCCCAAGGGTCAGAATAGTGATACTTTGAAAGGTTATAGGGCGATTATTCTTCTTTGTGCGGACTACAAGATTTTTGCCAAAATCTTGGGTAATCGCATGAATGTGGCCTTGGAAGGCTTGTTGGATGGGGGGCAATTTGGGGTACAGGGACGAAGTATGCAGATGGGGCATCTATGAATTAGGGATTTTGTGGAAGGGAGGGGGTGTCCTTAGCTTGGATTGGGAAACAGCGTATGATAGGGTGGAAAGGGGAATGCTGTGGGACATTTTAAAGAGGCAGGGGTTTGGGGATGAGGTAGTGGGTTGGATGAGGGTGCTTTATGAGGGGGCATAGTTCAGGGTACAGGTTAATGGGAAGTTGGGGGAGGCTGTGGGCATGGGGAGGGGGCTGCGACAGGGATGTCCCTTGTCTCAGCTTCTTTTTGCATGTCTTCAGAACCCCTTTTATAGGTTGGTAAGGGAGGAGGTTTGGGAAAAGGTGGGGGATTCTAGGATGGCCCCCGGAATTGTGGGTTACGTCGATGACACTACAATTCTGGTGGGCAGTGAGGAGGGTTTAGTGAATGTGGATAGGTTTGAGGAGGTTTTCGGGAGAGCTACAGGGATGCGAGTAAATAGAGCAAAGTCAAAGTTGATGGAGGTGGGTACATGGGTAGGGGGGGCATTGGGAAGGTGTGGGTGGGTGCTAGAAGACAGCTTAAAGATATGTGGGGTGTCTTTTAGTAGGGATGTTCAATTGGCTCGAAGAATTAATTCAGGGGTGGTTGTGGATGCGGCTCTTGCACAATTGGGGGATGGAAACCTGGGGAGGTGACCCTTTTGCAAAGGGTAATAGTTGTTAATATGCTCATATATAGTAGGTTGTGGTTCGTGGGTGTGGTGTACCCTATTCTTGATGAGGATATTGTAAGGTTGCAGAAGAGAGTCTTGAGGTTTATTTGGGGTTACAGTAGGCACTGGTTGAATCAGGGAATAGTAATGACAAGGGTGGGGCTAGGGGTTGGGGTTAATACCCTTGCATCGTAGATTATTGGGTATTTATGTGAAGCAGGAATTTCTGGTTAGGGGCACTGGTAGATCAGGTTATGAGGGTGGTGCGGAGGTAGGGATGTTTTAGTGTGTGAGGAGATCTTAAGGATTTTGCTGGTTGTAAGGGACCCCGGGAAGTTTAAGGTGAGTAAGCTCGATAGGGTGGGGGACAACAAGGAGGTAGTATATGGAAAAGAGGAGTTCCAAATGTATGACTGGAAGAGGGTGTGGTACTGGTTATGAAAGGTGAAAGTGCCATCGAGGGTGAGGGAAACTGGTTACCGTTTCCTGCATGGAATTTTGGCATTGCGGGCACAGCTTTTCTGCATGGGTTTAGTAGGGGATGGGTTATGTCCTCGTTGCGAGTCTTTGAATACGGCGGATCATTCCGTATTTTTCTGTGAAGGGTTGGAGGGAGTGCGGGAATGGGTTGGAAGGGTAGTTAGGGACGTGGGAGGGGGGGATTCGCTATTAAGGGCCTTGAGTTTGGATTTTAGAGGTTGTCAGGACGACGTTCGAAGGGGTTTGGTGTATCTAGTCTTGGATTTTATATATGTTTCCTGGGGTATGAGGGAGGTGTAGGGGGCGGTTCGAATCAAGGCATTGGCAGCTCGTTTTTGTAGGATGTGCTGTAGGAACCAGGAGCTGCATGGGAGACATTGCGACCATATGAGATTAAAGAGTCGTAAGAGGACGGTAAGAGCAGACTGATGTAAATACCGTAGCATACGAATATGTATGCCGTCTGGCCCAGCTGCCGATGATCGGCAAGCAGAGTGTGTTGCCTCCAGTTCTTGAAGGGTAAAAGGCACATTATAGGATTCTTCTCTAAGAGAAGAAAAATCAAAGGGCTTTAACTCGCTGGCAGACTTAGAAGAAATGAACGAGGGGCATAGATGAAGCCCCTGAGAAATGCGGACGAGATGATTACCAATTTCAATGGCAACGGCAAGAGGGTGTGCTATATCGACACCATTATTATTATTATAATCAAATAGAAGCGCTAAACCACAGGGGTTATACAGCGCTGCAGGTTATTGTAGGATGCAGGGAGAGTGGGTTGTAAGAGGGAGATGGACGATTAGTAGGGTATGGAGTGCAAGATGACGGTGGATAGTGCAGGGGTGGAGGGTAGCAAGAGATCGAGGTAGAAGGGACTGAGGGAGGTGCTAGAGGTATAATCTTCAGAGTTTGTGTAGTAAGTCAGTTTCTGTCAAAAAGTCAATGAGAGAGTCAGGATTAAAGGAGGGTCCATCTGCAAGAAGGGAAGGTAAAGAAAGGGCCGCAGAGCGAAGACGTCGTTGGAGGTAAATTCTGCGTGCTCGTTGATAGAGTGGGCAGTCCAACAGGATATGTCGAACAGACACTGGAACCTGACAATGCTCACAGAGAGGGGCAGGGAGCCTCTCCATGAGATACCCGTGAGTAAGACGAGTGTGGCCGATGCGAAGACGGGAGAGAGTAGTCTCCCAACCTCGACATTGGTGACAAGAAGAAGGCCAGAAACCTATAACCGGTTTAATAGAATGAAGTTTGTTATTCAGCAGGTCAGACCAGCGTTGTTGCCAACGGGTGCGAAGGTGGGTAGCAATGACCGCAAAATAGTCCGTAAAAGGAACACCTCTATATGAAACTGGAAGGTCATGTACTGCTGACCGCGCAGCAGTGTCTGCCTGTTCATTGCCCTGTACGTCAACATGACCAGGGACCCAACAAAAGACAATATCTTTATGCTTGCTAAAGATACGGCGTAACCAAAGGTGGATACGAAGAACTAGGGGGTGAGGTGTATCAATTTTACGGATAGCCTGTAAAGCACTAAGGGAGTCTGAAACGACCACAAATGGTGATACAGGCATAGATGCAATACGGATAAGTGCCACAAGAATGGCATACAATTCAATTCAGCCGTAATATATCGACACCAGCAACCTGAAGAACAGGAGCCGGATCGGGGGAGAATTTACCACTTAATTTCCGCACTTTCTTCCAGACTGCACTCATCGAGGAAGCCGAAGTGACAGTAGAAACGTAATCTCGCCAGCAAGTGCGTTTAGTGTCACGTATGACAAGGCGAGCAATAGCTCTCTTCTGCATAAAATCAGGGAGTCTCTGTTCTGTTATACCGATACCTGCCCCATGCAGCGCGTTTCAAACGCACTGCCCGAGCACAAGTAGGAGACCACCAAGGCACGCACTTCTGAGGATGCTTGCCCGAGGTTTGGGGAATAGAATGTGAAGCCGCTGTGAAGATGGAGGACGAAAAAGAGATGTAAAACCTCATCAATGGAGGACGAGGAAGGAACCTCATGAAAGGCAGTAAGATGTGCGTAAAGGTCCCATTTCGCCCGGTCAAATTGCCAGCGTGGGCAATGAGGTGGAGAAAACAAAGGGGACTTAAGGATAATTGGGAAATGATCGCTGTCATGTAAGTCCGGGAGGACAGACCAGGTGAAGTCAAGGACTGTTGAGGAAGAGCAGATGGAGAGATCGATACAGGAGAAAGAATGAGTTAGAGGATCAAAATGGGTAAGAATACCCGTATTTAAAACATGGAGGGGGAGGGAAGCAAGAAATGCCTCCAACTGAACGCCACAGGAGGAAGGTATGCAGAGTACATTATTATTATAATCAAAAGAAGCGCTAAACCACAAGGGGTATGCAGAGTACAGCCTACACGTCTGGGTTTGTGCCTGTGATGAGACATTTGGGGCTAGGTGTTGGCGTTTCTTATATACGGTGGCTTTTATAGTGAAGTTGTATAATATATGTGTTTTGACTTTTATGTTTTTCTAATTCTTATATTTGTACGACCATTACGTTCCTAAGCAGGACTTCTATAACCGTTTCTTTTTTCGATACATTTGTGTTTATTTTGTGTACGTATTTTTTGTTTGTCATTCATATTATGTATAACGTGTTGGGCATCCTTGTACGCTTTTGTTGTCATTACTAACTTTTATCATGGTTCATGGCATAGCAATTCATTTTGCTTGAGTTTGTATTTTGTACTGAGGGTTGGTTGTGTAGAAATGTATATGGTGAAGTGTTTATCTTTAATATGTATATAAACATGTCGCGTTGTATTATTATTATTATAATCAAATAGAAGCGCTAAACCACAGGGGTTATGTGGCGTTGTAGTTCCTGATTTTGACGTCACTGGGTTTTTGTAATATTGAGTGAGATATATGTACCTATGATTTCTTAAGTCTATGTGCAATCTATGTTATCATGTGTTATGTATTTTTTTAAGTTTTAAAATAAAAAAAAATAAAAAATCCAATAACGTAAATACGTGGGTCAGTGGATGGCGAAAAGGTCAAAGAGACCCAGGTGTTAAACATGCGTCTCAGTCATCAACTAGTCGGTTTCCCGAACTATTTATCTACAAAGAAATAAAGCTCAGTATATGGGCGAAACTCTGGAAATAAATGGTATAAAATACTTGTCCAATCTCTTTTTATGTTACCCAAGGTTGTAACTATCACACTACTTTGAAGACTGTCACATGCAGCATTCTCCACCTGACCCAACATTCTCCACCTGACTAAATCCTATAAATACTAGTGTATCCTTTATTCAGGTAGATCTGTTTGTGACTCGATAAAGCTCACTGCGTGGACGAAACGTTGTCAATAAAGGATCACATTATACCGCCTACGTGTCGGCATTATATTCCAGTAACGTAAAGACATTTTATTCTAGCCCAGTGGCTAGCGCGTCGGTGTGGAGTTTTATGGCTTTCTGATAGCGGGTTCTAACTCTACCTGTGGTATGGTTTCTTATGTATAATAAACTCAGTTATGTAAACACTTTTATTTCTTAACATATACATATATTAAAAAGGATACATATCCTTTTATTGATATTGTAGTTTTTGTTATTATTCAGAGTGAAATAGGTATATTATGTACGCTGTGGGGTGTTACTAAGTTACATTGTGTTTTACCCTTGTTTTCAAGAGTTTCAGTATGTATTTTATAATAGTGTTTATAAAGAAAAAAAAAAGTTTGAACAAGGTTAATAGTGTTCATTATGTCAGGATGATTCATGGTCCTGTATCAATAATAACTCGTGTTTTTTTTTTAGGATGTTTAGTGTCCAGGTTTAGGGAGCTGAACCTTTGGATTTTAAGTCTCTGTTAAAAGCATATTGTGAGACATCTTATGTAATGACAATGTTTATTTTGTGTCATGTCTGAGTAAGCATAATGAAAAACAAATCGATGAATAACTTATAGGAGCTTGTGTGCAACATTTTGATACTGTGTTAGGGATAATTTTTTTTTTTTTGTACAGATATCTTGCTTTATATGGTGTCTTTCGTTGGGTGTTGCTATGAGTTAGCAGGTATAGTATGGACATATTTTTTCGTGATGAGCGAGTGGGGTTCTGTTGACATCTTGCAATTATTTAATTGTCTATGGGGATGGGGGGGGGACATGTGTCAGGGTGAGCTGTACTTATGATTGTGGATGCGGTCATAGATGGTATCTTTAGTTGTACCATGGAGATGTAATGGTTATTTTGTGTGGGTTTTGGTTAGCGCTTCTTTTGATTATAATAATTGTGTTGGGTTTTGGGGTTGTGTTTGCTCGAGTGATCTGTTATTATCGTGATAAGTCCTGCTTTTATTCAAGGATTATGTGTATTCTTCCTTATGCTACGAGTTAATGTATCATGGGACTTGTTTTATTATCTCTTGTTGGGTTGTGTAATGTATGATTGTACATATTTATTTTTATAAAAAAAAAAAATAGGTGTTGGGGTTGCAGTGTAAAGTTTTCTATGTTTCATAAATATAATTAATTTCTGTTTTTGTCATTATGGTAAGTGGGGTTTGTTTACATCCCACTGTTTGTTTTGAGCCTTTTGATGTGAGATGTTAAGGTTTACGGTGTATGAACCTTGTATGGTCATTGTTTTGTAGTAAAGTTTTCATTTATAGTGAATGTCATGTTAAAGTTTACTGTATTCGTAATGTCAGTGTGGGTAACTAATGTACTGTTACGTGTTATATCCTTATTGTATTATTACTATGTATGATGAAATATGTCTTATAAAATATATATATATATATATAAAATAAATAACTTTCTGATCGCGAGTTCTAACTACCTGTGGTATGGTTTCTTGTGTATAATAAACTCAGTTATGTAAACACTTTTATTTCTTAACATACATATATTAAAAAGGATACATCATATAATGATCCTATAAAAACATCACGGTATTTTTTTTAATTAGAACTCGAGAAACTTAATACATTCTAGTGATAATGGCAGAATTACTGACAATATATTAGGTACAGAGAACATATGTGGAAGTAATTGACATTTTGTGGGAACGTTTCGAGAGAGCGATACGTTCCCATAATGAAATTAAATGTCACATTACCTGCACGTTTTTTTTATTTAACGTACTAGGATCTGTTTATGCAAATATTTTTTTTGTCAATATACTCTTATTTACAAATGTTAAAAGCTAAGAAAATGTTTCTTCATAAACTGCCGCAGCTGTCTCCTTCATCGCTGCTTCCTCCATCTTCTACAGCATTGTCTTCATTAATATTGACTTCATTATACCTGTCAAAACTGCCGTCACTCTCCTCTTCAGAGCTGTCGGCGCTATCATCTTCGGAAGTATCGTAGCTATCTTCTTCAAAACTGTCGCAACTGACATCGCAAACACTGCCAGTGTTAGCCTCGCCAAGAGATTCCACACTGCGGTGTCCACTAAGCATCGCCCTTCGCCGAAGACATCCACTACACACTTCCTCGCATTCCTCAGACTCCTGCTGGGAGCGTCCTCTCCGGGAGTCCTCGAGATTTCCTACTCGAGAAGAGATGGGAGAACGTATTTCCTGGTATTGTAAAGGTCGTGAAAGCGTACGGTGACTTTCCGAAGGCTGCAAACGCGCATGATGCCCCTCCAAAGGCAAAACACTATTTCCTGCCCAAGGTTGTGAAAACTGGCGATGTTCCATAGGTTGAAAATATGGAACACGCGCTTCGAAAGGGGGCCATTGGGTGTTTTGTCGGAGTTGAAAAACACCATGCAAGAGCTCAAGCATGTTTTCCCGAACGTCATGAATATCACCTGTAACCAACGTAACGTTATAGCCGCTGGTGGTGGTAAGGGTGAGTTCGTAAGTCTCGTCTCTCTCAGAGTTACTTGAAAGATCGTGGCATCGAGAACGATGGTGACGACAGCGAGGACGATTATTATAACCAGCACGACGATTATAACGAGGTAATTGACGGTAGCCGTTAAGACGAATGTCCAGATCACGAGCAGACTGGGCAGCAAAGGAGCGTTCATCGTATGGGTGTCTTCTCTGGAATCCGTCCATGTTAAAATACGAAGGCCTTTCAGCTTACACTGGGTCACTGACTCCTGCTACAGACAGCTTCTCTTTCAATGTAGCCAAGTTTCCTCAATGTCCTTCACAGCTCAACTACGAAGAGCTTCTCCTGACATTCACCACCAAACTGACCAGCTGACATACCCAACCTCCCGAAATCACATTGTTCAGATGCAGTGACCTGACCATTCATAGTATTAAAGTCCCATCATGGCAACCCAGTTCCAAACCCCATAGTTGCCACTCACATATTAGTCTAATTTATTTTTAAAGGTACCAATATAGTCGTTCCATGACGCTACTTAGCAGTTTATTCAACTCCTTTACAGTCGTACTACAGCGATTTTAGTTTTGTAAATTAATATTTCGGTTAGTTGTTAATTGGTGGGTGTGTGAGTTGAAGGTGCGTAACATGGGGCAGTTGGCCTGCTGTAGTGCTCGTCCTGCTGCTACTACTAATACTACTATTAAAATACAGTAAATGGTATAAAATACCGATACAATGGAAAAATAAACACATAAGCAGTATAATGTGATCCTTTATTGACAACGTTTCGCCCACGCAGTGGGCTTTATCGAGTCACAAACAGATCTGTTTGTGACTCGATAAAGCGTGGGCGAAACGTTGTCAATATAGGATCACATTATACTGCTTATGTGTTTATTTTTCCAATACTACTATTTTTTTTTATATTTTATTTAAAAACATAACAATTATATAAGTGTCATAATTATACAACGTAACAGAGCAGTTATGCAATACATAATCAAACTGTAATCAATAAACCCGACATCTTATAATAGAAACCTTTACCATATAAAATTAAACCTTATTCTCCCACATACATCGGTGTATATAAAATTACGTTATATACACTAGAAAACGAATCTTGCATGTAAAATATACAGTTGTTAAGATACATAATATATATGAATACCTCTTATGTCATAGCTTTATGAGACAGACTCTGTACATAATATCATTATCATAATACCATAAGCATAACGCTCACATTGGGCCACACAACCCCGCCGTTCCCATATACTTTTAATCCTACAATTATATTCTGTATATCACAACAACACTGAAAACAACCATCTACATAATGTATGTACACAATAAATTAATGTCGTGCCTTCACGGAATGACAATGAAACCAGCCACATATTGACGACTTTATTATTATATTTTATTTAAAACAGACATTATACATACACACAAATCAATATGACCCTTATAACAAGTACAGGATATTACAATAATACAACCAAACACCCATGTGTATAAACACACATTAATCTCGGCTTCAAAATACCAAGTAAATAAAGCTCACCATACGAATACAATGAAATACGAATACAATGCAACACGAATACAATGCAACACGAATACAATGCAACATACTGACCATAAAGCATAACACAATATAAAAATACATATCTTTGGCATCATGTACAATTCTAACTGCCAGTAAGAACAACACGTAATTTATTTAATATCACAATCGAGAACTATAAAAATATGACCCCCCCCCTTAACCCCACCTACCCCAAAAGAAATCTGCACACTAAATGTGCCTATTACCATAACAATCATGAAATTTTTTTTTTTATTTATTTATAGTCTTTTTTTTTATTTAATATTTTATGTAATATTTTATGTAAACAAAATATACAAAATACACACATCAATATAACACCTTATAACAAATAAGGTTATCGCAAATACAAACCAACAACCGAATGTACAAACATTCGAAAACTATGGAAAAACATACAATGCAACGATCTGACAATAGCACTTAACAATATATAACTTACATATTTAAGCACCACGTACGTTACTTACTGCCAAAGAAGCACAAACACGTTATGTATTTAATAACACAATGGAGAACCATAAAAACTTGGCCCCCCCCTACAATCCCACCTACCCTAAAGAGACCTACACAGTACCTATTACTATTACATTCATCATGAGGAAACGTTTGGTAAAATATTTTTAATAATGTATATTATTATAACCAAACGTGAACATTGAAACCCACACTTTCACCACCTTACTTCATCAGTGTGACACACTATCACCACCTCACTTCATCAGTGTGACACACTATCACCACCTCACTTCATCAGTGTGACACATTATCACCACCTTACTTCATCAGTGTGACACATTATCACCACCTTACTTCATCAGTGTGACACATTATCACCACCTCACTTCATCAGTGTGACTGACACAAAACATTGGGAAACATTTATGACAAAATGTCTAAGTACATTGGCCATTCTTTCGTCTGTACTCAACCGTGAACATTAATATACATAATATATGACCATTAATCTATACTGAAACGTACAACGTGATCAGTATACCGAGGGAATGACATGAATATATATAACCAGAATCATAACTTTTTTTTTTATATAAATATAATAAACAGGAATGAACAGACTATAACCAAACTATTATAGGTGAAACATCAGGCGTATACAACTATATGCATATATGAATCCTCACATACACTTACGTATGCCAGGGGTCCTGGTAAACCAGGACCCCTGCACCAGACAAACCCCCATTGCTTGCCCCTGACACCTTCCTACCATTCCCTTCCCCTCCAGTCAAGGTCACCGATACATTCTCCAAACGCCCCATAACCCACTCCCTCCCCCCCCTTTCCCTCCCCCTCTCATACTCGTGCATACCTCCTAATCAACACATACTCTAATACAACCCTCCCCCCGGGAGACCAACCCCTTTCGTACCATTCCCATCCCTCCCCCCCAATAACGTCCCCATTGTCAACTGCCTATACCCCACCGAAAACCCCCGCTCCTATGCCTGATGCGCTTGATTCCTGCATTTTGTTCTAAAGAACCATGCTGCAAGAGCCCGGATTCTCCCCTCTCCCCTAACCTCCCTCATACCCCAAGTTACAAAAACATAATCCAAAACCAGATACATAACCGCACGCCTAACACCCTCGGGACTACCCGCAACATCTAAACTTAAAACCCACAACACAGACAACCCCCCTCCCCCCACCTCCCTGATTATCCCACTGAACCACTCTCGAACCCTAGCCAAATCCTCACAAAAATATACGACATGAAAAGCCGTTTCCAAAATCCCACAGCACTGGCAGAGCTCATCCTTTATCAGTCCCATAACAAAAAGTTGAGCTCTGGATGCCAATATATTATGCAGAAACCTAAACCCCGTTTCCCGCACCCTTGCCGGCAATTTTAACCTTTTTAACCAAAACCACATAGCCCCCAATCATACTTTGGATAAGGTGCCGCCCCCTGTATCTCCAACTCACCAGTTCCAACCCAATCAAGAGCCTTAACCCACATTTTCCGCGGTTCTGAGACTACTATGAGATGTCGCAAGAGTGCCTCACAAACCTGAAGATCCTTACCATGCCACCACCGCCTGCTCTCCCTCATAACCCTGTCCACTCTCACCCCCCCTCCCTCCCCTCGCCAAAGATTCCTGCCTCATGTAAATCCCCATCAATCGCCTCCTCAGAGGTATCAATCCCATACCTCCTCTCACCACCCTAGTCATAACCACTCCCTCCCACAACCAATGTCTTCCATAACCCCAAATAAAACGCAAAACCCTCTTTTGCAGCCTCCTCCATGAGAGGATAAGCCGCAGCTATGAACCACAACTTACTGTAAACCAATGCATTTACCACAATGACCCTTTGCAAAAGAGTTATCTCCCCCGGCCTCCATACTGCCATCCTACCCACAGCTGCCTCTATCACTGCAGAAGAGTTAAACTCCTGTGAAACTTGCGCCACATTACAAAAAACAACACCACAAATTTTTATCCTATCCACTGTATTCCATCCAAACCTCTGACCCAACGCCCCTCCTACCCAAGTTCCCACCTCTAACAACTTCGATTTTGCCCTATTTGCACTCATCCCAGTAGCCAACCTAAAAATCTCAATCATCTTATTAACAGTCCCCAGCCCCTCTAAGCTTCCCACCAAGATAGTGGTGTCGTCAACATACCAGACGATACCCGGGGCACATTCCGGGTCCCCTCCCCCCTCTCTCACACCCTCCTGCACCAATCTATAGAAGGGATCCTGCAGACATGCGAACAGGAGCTGCGACAAAGGACACCCCTGTCGCAGCCCCCGTCCCATGCCCACAACGGTCCCCACCCTCCCATTCACCTGCACTCTCACCTGTGCCCTGCTATAAAGCATCCCTACCCACCCCACTACCTCCTCCCCAAACCCCTGTTTCAATAAAATGCCCTGCAACATCTCTCTATTCACGCTGTCATAGGCAGTTTCCCAATCCAACCCCACGACTCTCCCCCCTCCCTACCTTCAACAAACCCTTTTATCCTACAGTGCCTCTCCCTCATACTATGCCCAGGAACTCCGTACTGCCCTCCATCTAAAATATTATTTAATACCTTCTTCATACGATTCACCAAAATACGCGCGAAAATCTTATAGTCAGCACAGAGTAAAGTTATCGCTCTATATCCCTTTAATGTCCCGCAACCCCGGCCCTTGGGTATTAAAACCACTATCCCTGTTCGCTACTCTTCACTCATACTTCCCATTGACTTCATACCATTGAAAACCCTCCCCAATACCTCTCGTAAAACCTCCCAATGAGTCACATAGAAGTCGCTCGAAATCCCATCCAAACATGGTGTCTTCCCAAGTTTCTGTCCCTGCACCGCCTGCCATACCTCTTCCTCAGTAATACATCCCTCCAAACCTTTCCTATCCTCCTGACTAATCCTCTCTAAGATGCTACCTAAAACAAAACCACATGCCTCCTGATTATAAAGCCCCTTCTGCAACTTTCTCTGAAACCATCTATCCATATAGCAACTCATGCCCTCAGTGTTACGTATCACCTGGCCACTCCTATAACCATCTAAGTCCTCGTCCACCGTTAAGGACATAATCGTCATGCCCTTCCATCGTTCCCGAAATTTACGCAATACCATAGCTGAGGGTTTATCCCCCCATAAAACATCCTCCAATCCCCCTCTAACCCTAATGGCATGAAAATTTTAATTTTGAATCTCCCTTAATTGGCCCCGCAGTTCATCGATCTCATCCTGCGGGTACCTCCCCCACCCCTTATAACACTCCTGCAACTGCTCCTCCAAATACCTCTGCTTCCCATACCTCAACTTCCCATTCTCAGACCTCATCCGCATGTAAAATCCTCTTATTGCCACCTTCGCTCGTGTATTCCACCATTTCACAACATCCTCGATACCATTACCCCCACCCCACAATCTTCCCCATCATTCCTCAAAAACCTCTCGATGTCCCTCACCCTGCAGCAAACGCACATTCAATTTCCAATAACTAGGATAAATCTTAACTGCACCCTCCCATCTTAACTTAACCAAAACACCTCTATGATCTGAAAAATCCATCTCCACACAGGTTCCACTGCCCACCTGTATATCCTGCGTTACATAAACCCGATCGAGCTGCACCGTGTATCCTCTCTGTGCATAGGTGTGTTCCACGTTCCACCCCCCCCTGTACCACATCTACCAGCCCCACCACCCCCAAAACCTCCCTTAAGGCACCCACCATACATCCCACCCCTCTAGGCTCGACATCCTTCCCTCTAATTATACAATTCCAATCACCTGCTACAATAGTAACCATAGGAAGGCCTCTTAAGGCATAGACTAAATCATTTCGAACAAAATCCTCCTTAACCCTACGATCACTGCACGCTGGCATGTACACCCCAACAAAACACACCTGAATATCCCCCCACTCACCTTCCACCTTAACAATTCTACCCCTTTCCCCCTCCTCCCATGTTCTCAGATGAAAAGGGCTGGTCTCCCGTACCCCCACCGTCACCCCTCCCATTAAATGCCCAGAACTTCCTGTATATAACCTTTCAACATTAATTCCCTTCCACACCTATAATTATGCTCCTGTAGGAAGCATACATCTACATTCATACGTCTCAGTGTTACCTCCACCAATTTCCTCTTAACCTCCGCTCAGAGGCCATTGACATTCATATCCAAACACTTGAATTCTGCAATGGGGGTTTTCCTCTCGGCCTCACGGATCCTGGCTCCACAGTCTTGAAAGTACCACCAAACCCTCGGCTCTCCTTCCCATTTCTACCTCCACCTTTCCCTTGGATCCCCCTTTCCCCTTGGATCCCCCTTTCCCCTTGGATCCCCCTTTCCCTCCCTTAGCTATGTCTACCCAGGTCTTTTTACTGGACCCCTGTCCTGGTGTAATCACATCGTCGTCAGCCTCACCACTTGGCCTCTTACGGGACTCACTCTCAAACTCCATGACCCCCTTCCCCGGAGACTTATGCACCTCTACTTCTGCAACAACCACTGACCTGCAGTTGACCACTTCCGCACCATCAACACACACACCCCCCTGACTCTCCACATCTCCATCCGATTCCACTACCGTACTCTGCAACTCTCCCGGCAATGGACAGTTTACAACACAAAACCTAACCAAAACTGCCTTCCACAAAAGTAAGGCACAATTTTGAAACATGAGAAACCCATCTCAGGAAACCCTAAAAGTTACATACATCATAATGGAAAATGGTTCATACTCAAGTGGGTGAAAAAATAAGAACCATATACAAACACACCATAAAGGGAACTTACTACACCTATAACTATACATCACCACTCCAGTAGGTTATGAAGAAAAGCCACTATGGTTACCCCTGACACCTTTGCTCCATAGGGGTTCCCTCCCTCCCTGTCTCCCGTCATACCACACACATCGCACATTCCTCAGTCATGTGTCATACGCCCGCTGAGTCCACTGTCACCCCCCACCCCTCCCCTTCATTCATAAGCCTTTCCCCCGCCGGCCAGTCCTTTTAAACCCTCCCTCACAGCTCTAGTAAACTACCCACCGCCAACTCCCTATAACCCACAGAAAAAGCTGAATCCCACCTCTGACCATAAAGATCCCTATTTCTACATTTTGTCCTATAAAACACAGCAGCCAAAGCCTTGACTCTACACTCCCCCGACACCCCCCTTATTCCCCATGACACATACAAGTAGTCTGCCACTAGGTACAAGACCGCCCATCTCACCTCCCTCCCACCCTCCCACATCAAAGCCCGCAAGGTTGAAAGCCCTCTCCCCCCCACCCTGCGTAACACCTTCCCAAACCATTCATGCACTACTCTTAATAAAGTACAAAAATATACTGCATGATACGCTGTATTCTCCTCCTCGCATCTATCACACAGCTCTTCCTCCCCTATCCCCATACTGAACAAAATTGCCTTCGATGCAACGATCCCCATTAAAAACCTATACACAAATTCACGTACTCTGGGTTTAAGCCACAATTTTCTTAATACCTTCCATATACCCATCCAGTCATACATAGGGTATATTGCTGCCCCATGCAACACCTCTCCTTGCACCCCTCCCCTGCCCAGGAGACTTGCAGTGATCCGCCTCGGCTCCTTAACCACCATGATTCGCCTCAACATTCCTTCACACTCCCTCAGATCATTCCCCTTCCACCACCTTCTAACATTTTCTATAACCAATCCCACTCTTCTCCCACACACCCCACCCACCCTGAGGTATTGATGCTTAATATAAACACACTGCAGATGCACGCCTTGCTAATGGGATGAGCCCCAAACCTCCTGGGATGTTCCAATCCCTCTTCGGTCTCACGAGGGTGGCTTTGGGTATCTTTCGGGCGACAGGTGTATCTGGAGGCCATCTTTCGGATTCTGGGGGTGGAGGCCGAGGAGGTATGCTTGTGGCGGTTCCGGCCGCCCTCTTTTGTCCGCCGAGGTGGCTCGGTGGATGTGAGGTTGCTATCCCGGATTGCTGGTTTACTGGCATGAAGGGTAGGGTATGGCACAGGTTCCATGCAGCATCTGCACTACTTACGTGTTGAGGTCCTCTTGGGCGCAGAGGGGATTTAAGCCCTTTCATTCCTCTAGGAGCTATTCCTCCACATTCCCCCTTTTTTTTATTCTTTTCATTTTTATTTTATTTTTTTTTTCTTAAAAGCAAAAAGAAAAGTAACCTAACCATGGATGCCCTAATCCGTGAACCTACCCCCGGGCCCCTTCTTGATACCACACCTAGTTCTGACACTATCTCATTAATGGACAACTCTTCAGACACCTCTAATACCCCTGTACCTCTTACTGGTGCCGGTTCGTCACCTGCTTCAGGTACCGGGGTTCCAACTGGCCCTTTCGATATGTCTGATCTTCGATCTTCTCTGACCTTGATTCCGGCTTCTCCCTCAACGGTGCAGCAATTTTCGAATTGCTCGCCCGTCTCATGTCTGACCACCTCCGGTCCCACATCCAAACGACCAAGACTCGTACATGACGATTCGACACTACCTACTCATTCATTTCGGAAACTACTCAATGGACAAAGTTTTTTACTCTAAGACTGACTACTCCAACTACCTATCTTTCCGATCATAGTATTGGTAAAGCTCTCCTACGCCATGTACGTAAAGATATCTCATTTCACACTCTCAAGAGCGGCACTCACATCATGGTCCAGAATGCTGGCTAAGCTCGCGATCTTTATCACTATTGACAAGCATCATTCTCTCAATTCTTGTAGTGGTACTGTCATTTTACCCCACACCATTGTCCAACGAAATTTCCAGACATGTGGTGGTGACATTTTGGAGCAGCTTGAGCTCCAAGAACTCCCTATCCTTAAAGTTGACACTTTTGTCCTCCCTGCCAATAAGCAAAGACGTTATCCTTGCAATATAGCTCTTTTAACATTTGACAGCAGTGAACTTCCACCTTCGGTCTACATTGCAGGTCTACGTTTAAAAGTTCAAAAGGTGACCCCTACACTGCAACAGTGTAGAAACTGCTGGTGTTTTGGTCATCCAGCGAAATATTGCAGGTCCATGGCCGAATGCCCAGTCTGTGGTGCCAACGACCATGCCAGTTCTTCTTGTAATCTACCTCCCTCTTACCATAACTGTCATGAGGCGCATCCATTGTACTCTCGCCGTTGTCAGGTTTACCTGAATGAGCGGGAAATCCATTGTCTCAAAGAGGCAGAAGGCTTCTCATATGCTATGGCAGTCTGTCACCTATGCCTTCAAGGGAGACTTCCCTGTATTTCCTATTCTCGCATTGCTAAACGTCGCCCAACTTCTGGGGTCCGGCTTCCTCTGTGGTCGCCCCATCCTCAGTCACCCCTGTCTCGAATCCTTTTGCTGTTCTTGGCTCCGAGGTCCCTACCTCGGCATCCCATACTGTCCACACCCCTTCCTCTACTCACTCGCACAGTTCTGTGTGTACACGCCCTCGTCCACCACCTAAACCTCAGCGCCCCCTCCTCCTCTCTCTTCTCTATCTACACCCCAACTTCCTTCACAACGTTCCACTTCTTATCTGATTACAGATCTTCCGCTTCCTCCACACGTGGACTTTTGTCACCCTAGTGCATAGATACCTCTAACTCCGACTTATATCTTTCTCTCCATAATTCATGGCTTATTTGCAGTGGAATATCCCAGGCCTCAGGGGTAACTGGGACGAGTTTCAGGTGTTGCTCTCCCAGTTTTCCCTTGTTGGTGTCTGTTTGCAAGAACATAAATTACAATCCGCTGTTATCCGGCCCTTTTCAGGCTATGATTTGTTGTATTCATCAGATCCTTTTTCCGATGGAACCTTTAATGAAAGTTCTCTTCTTATACGCACTGGTGTTCCATACCGTCAGCTCTATGTTCATTCTTCTCTACATTACACCGCAGCCCGTATCCACTCGAATAAGTGGTATACACACTGTTCTTTATATCTCTCCCCTTCGTGAGTATTGTCTCTCCCAGATGTTGATTTTCTGGTTTCTTCCTTGCCACCACCCCTTTTATTATTTGGCGATTTTAACGCACACCATTTTCTTTGGGGATGGTCACACTGTGACTCCGTGGCGTTCAGTTGGAGACATTTCTTGATTCTCTCCCTTCATGTTTTAAATACGGTACTCCTACCCATTTTGATCCTCGAACTCATTCTTTCTTCTGCATCGATCTTTCCATCTGCTCTTCATCAACTGTCTTTGACTTCACCTGGTCTGTCCTCCCGGACTTACATGACAGTGATCATTTCCCAATCATCCTTAAGTCAACTTCATATTCTCCACCTCCTCGTAGCACTGGCAATTTGACCGGGCGAAATGGGACCTTTATTTACATCTTACTGCCTTTCGTGAGGTTCCTTCCTCGTCCTCCATTGATGGGGGTTTTACATCTCTTTCGTCCTCCGTCTTCACGGCAGCTTCACATTCTATCCCCAAACCTCAGGCAAGCATTCTCAGAGTGCGTGCCTTGGTGGTCTCCTGCTTGTGCTCGGGCAGTACGTTTGAAATGCGCTGCATGGGGCAGGTATCAGTATAACAGAACCACAGAGAGACTCCTGATTTTAAGCAGAAGAGAGCAATTGCTCGCCTTGTCATAAGTGACGCTAAACGCACATGCTGGCGAGATTATGTTTCTACTGTCACTTCGGCTTCCTCGATGAGTGCAGTCTGGAAGAAAGTGCGGAAATTAAGTGGTAAATTCTCCCCGACCCAGCTCCTGTTCTTCAGGTTGCCGGTGTCGATCTAGCACACCCTCTTGCCGTTGCCACTGAAACTGTATTCATCTGGTCCGCATTTCTCAGGGCTCCATCTATGCCCCTCGATCCTTTCTTCTAAGTCTGCCAGCAGTTAAAGCCCTTAGATTTTTCTTCTCTCAGAGAAGAATCTTATAATGTGCCTTTTACCCTTCAGGAACTGGAGCAACACTCTCTGCTTGCCGATCATCGGCAGCTGGGCCAGACAGCATACATATTCGTATGCTGCAGCATTTACATCAGTCTGCTCTTACTGTCCTCTTACGACTCTTTAATCTTATATGGTCGCAAGGGTTCTTCCCCAGCTGTGGAAGTCTGCTATTGTTCTCCTTTTCGCAAACCGGGTAGTATGGGACTTATACCCCCCACTACCATCCCATCGCTCTTACCAGTGCAGTTTGTAGGTGATGGAACGTCTGGATAATAGACCTTTGATGTGATATTTAGAGACGCACAATAGTCTCCACTAGTCAATATGGCTTTCGTAAGAGCCGTTCTCCCATTGACCCTATTGCGCTTGGATACGTATATTCGGAATGCCTTTGCTAATAACCACTCGGTTATCGCCGACAACTTGTAGGTATAATATCTTGCCCCAGGCCCTCCTTAGGCCTCCAGGCAATCTACCATTTTCCTTAAGGCCTTCTTAACTGAAAGACATTTCCGTGTCCGGGTTGGTAATGAGCTTTCCCGGAATTTGTCCAAGCTGAAGGTGTCCCCAAGGTTGTGTTCTGAGCACAACACTCTTTCTGCTTGCTATAAATAATCTGGCATCTGTTGTCCCATCAAATATTTGGTCATCGCTTTATGTGGATGACTTTGCTATAGCGTGCAGGTGCTGACTCTCACCTCATTACAGTTTCCCTCCAGCATGCCGTCAACTGGGTTTCCGATTGGGCCACTATGCACGGGTTTAAATTTTCTAGTGGCAAAACTTATCAAATTACGTTTACTAGACGTTCAGTGGTCTCTGATCATCCATTGTACCTATATGGCTCACGTATCCCAGAACGTGATACAGTCAGGTTTCTCGGCCTCCTGTTTGACTGTAGATTGTCCTAACCTCATTACCTCTCTGAAGGCAACTTGTCACAGCCGGCTGAACCTCCTTAAAACCCTCGCACATCTTTCATGGGGCTGATCGTAGAACTCTCCTTCCCTACGCATTCAGCCCCAATTTTATCGAAACTCGATTATGGTGACCAGATATATTCCGGCCTTCCCTGCTACTCTTTCCAGCCTTAATCCCATCCATCACCAGGGGTTACACTTATGCCTTGGTGCATTTCGTTCTTCCCCATTTGAGAGCCTCTATGTAGAAGCAGAATATTCCATCCTTGTCCGATCGTCTGATGCACATTGCATTCGCTATTATGTTCGCTCTCATGACCTTCGCAATCCTTCCATGTATAGGAATTATTACAGATGTTAGTAGACGCTCTTTATTTGTTCGTCGCCCTGCTTACTTCGTCCCTTTTCTCTTTGTCTACATTCACTCTTGTCTTCCCTTCAGCTACCACCTCTATATGTTCATGTGACATCTCCCTTTCCCCTACCCCTTGGGAAGTTCCTGCTGTCCGTGTCTGTTCTATTCCTCTACCTTGCGCGAAATCCGACACCTACGGCAGCTTCTCGCTCTTTTTCTACACCACTTCATTCTCATTCCCTTGCCATCACAGTATACACTGATGGTTCAAAGTCATCTGACGGTGTCGGATTCAGCAGTGTTTCCGGACAGCGTCGTGCGAGGTCATCTATTACCCTCGGCTAGCATATTTACGGCTAAATTGTACGCCATTCTTGTGGCACTTATCTGTATTGCATCTATGCCTGTCACCATTTGTGGTCGTTTCGGACTCCTTTGTGCTTCAGGCTATCCGTAAAATTGATACACTTCACCCCTACTTCTTCGTATCCAACTTTGGTTATGCGTATCTCTAGCAAGCACAAAGATATTGTTTTTGTTGGGTCCCTGGTCATGTTGACGTACAGGGCAATGAAAAGGCAGACACTGCTGCGTGGTCAGCAGTATGACCTTTCAGTTTCATATAGAGGTGTTCCTTTAACGGACTATTTTGTGGTCATTGCTACCCCCTTCGCACGTTCAAAAGTTCGACCTACAAAAAAAACTTCATTCTTTAAAACCCCGGAAAGGTTTTTTTTGTCACCAATGTCGGGTTGGGGCCCCCCCAGTCTTCGCATAAATGTCTTACCCCTGGTATTCATGGGGGCCCCCCTGCCCCCCCGGGGTTTGTCAGGTTCCAGTGTCGTTCGACATATTCTTTTGGGACTTCTATCAACGGGGCAAAAATTTACCTCCAACGGCGTCTTGCCTGGGCCCTTTTCTTTCCTTCCCTTTTGCTGAGGGCCCCCTCCTTTAATCCTGACTTCCATTGTTTTTTTAAAAAATGAATACACAAACTCTGAAGATTATCCCTCATCCCTCCCCCCTTCATCGATATCAGTCCCTCTAACCCCACTACCCTTTCCCTGCTGCACCCATCCCCACAATCATCCTCCCCTTTACAATCCATTCTCCTGCATCCTGTCCGCCAGCCGTGTGTAAACCCTTGGGTTTAGTGTTTTTGATTATTAAAAAATACATATCTCAAGAAATTCTTTCACGATGTCTCATCGTGGAAAATATAATCTAAACGCTCTATCAAAACAACGCCACAAAGGTTTGACTTGGGAGCCGAAAAGCTGCCTGGGGGTAAAGGGGGAAAAGGGGCAATTATGGTATCTTCGTTATTTTCGTGATTTTTTTTTTTTTTTTACGTTTAAAAGTATTTGAATGATGTGAAAAGTTTCAATGATCGGTCAACAAAAACAGAGATAAAAAAACTGATTATGATAATACACCCTTTCCCGGTCTGGGGTTCCCCTGGGAACTTCCACTTGGGAATCGTCAACACGAATTACGTATAAATCAATGAATGTAAGATCATCTTCATGCCGAAAAAAATAAAGGGTTGCTTTTGACAAACCAAAAAATCTCCCTTTTTTCCCCCACAAAAAATATTTGAGATATTAAAAATTTTTTTACACTAGATAAAAAATTTGCTTTATTTCCCCCTGTAAAATCTTTCCAATCTTATTAATGGAGCAGAAAAACAGTGAAAAAATTTTATTTCGAGATAATCTCCATGCGGAAAACTCCCCCATAAACCATTCACCACCATGCCCATCAAAAAAAAAAAGATCTTTTTCTTGGGAACGAGGCCAAATTTTTTGAAATGTTTTTCCACATACACCTACGAAAAATTGAAGAGCGACCCCCCGGAAAAAATGCCCTCCCCAAAGGGAAATTTTCCCAAAGAAATTAAAAAGAAACAAATTATTTTTAACAAAAAAACAGACACTTTTAAAAATCCACCCCCCTCACCCCCCCCACCAACCACCACCCTTCCCTCCACTCCCGATGGCGTTTTTACACAAATCTATTTGAGATTTACCCCATGAAAATGTGGGGTTTCGGTTCTTTCAATAAGACTATCAACGAACTGTTTGCAATGAATAATTACTGAACTTAAAATTCCCCGATTCCTTCCTCAGAGCATTTTGAAGTTTCCCCAAAATCGCCAGATCAAAAAACCAAAACCCCCCCAAAAAGGGGGCCACCCCCCCTTCCCCCAACGAGACCTCACCCCACCCCCAAGCGCCTTCCATGACCCCCACTCAAGGACCCAAACAACAACCTCGCCTCCCCCCGCCGCCAAAGACCAAAAACCAAAATCTGATAAAGATTGTATAGGCCCAAGTCGAAAAAGAAGGCCAACTGAACACAAGTTTTCCGATGTATTTTTTTATACCATACCCACTTCAAAATCGAAAAATCAGAAAACCCCAAACCGTCAACTCCCGGAAAAGAAGAACTGATGGAAAAAGGTTCAAAAAACCCCAGATAATCCAAATTAGGAAACGACTATAATTAAATAAAAAAAATCTTTAAAAAAAAATGGAATAGAATCTTCACTGATAAAAGGTTGTAACTGCCAAAAACCCCCGACCTTAATCGACAAACACCTTAAGCTGTTGCCCCTCCGCCCTATCCACCAGTCCCCTTTTAGATCATCGTTTTCCAACTTAGGCTCAGCGACGGGATCATTTTAAGCCTAACCAGTCAAAATCTCATCCCGTACTCAAATCCATGTCAGCCGGTTAGCACCCCTCCACTCTGCTGCTTTTCCCCGCCCCACAATGTTGCTGCTGGGTTTTGCCCGGCCCCGTCATCAAAATAAATCTTAACCCAGCGCTAGTCTTCCCCCCCCACCCAACCCACTTGTTTTGGGCCCCCGGGTCTTCTGTCTGCGTTCGGGAAAACAGCCATCACTTTTAGAATTTGGTCCCCGGACTAAAAATTTTTTTTTTTTTAAAACCCCGGGGCCCCCCCACCAAGGCAGGGGGGCCCAAAAAAAAAACTTTATCATCATTCCTCCATAACTGTTTAGGGGTGCTTACTACAGTTATAAAACTAACATTAACACCCCTCCTTAGAGTAGACATTTTCCCTCTCCAGGCTAAGTCCGGCCTGCCCGGGTTTTTTTGAACCCCCTTATAAATGTTCTTTTCTCCCCCTCCAAAGCCGACAAGTGTTAAAAACCATTTGTCTCCATTCCCACAAATACGCCACGCCCCTTGCTGGAAATCCAACCCCCCCGCACAAAAACCCTTTTTCCTCCCAAACCCTTTTTAAGCCCCCCCCCCTTCCCCCCAAAAAACCTCTATTCTATTTTTTTTCCCTTCTTCTACATGCCAAACCCCCCCCCCAGCTCTCTGGAAATGTTTTTGGGAACCCCCCCTCCCCCAATTTTCCCAAAATCCAATTTTGCATTATACACCCCAAAATTTACCCAGACTGAAATGTTTTCAATAAGAAAACGGACCTTGATCACTTGAAGTGACCCGGTCCCAGGAGAAACGTTTTCTAATAAATATGTCCATTTTTTTTTGGTTTTTCTAAAACCCGGGCGGGATCTATTACCAAGATTTATACCCCCAAAAATACCTAGATGTCGCACATGTGTCTAATTTTGCGATTTGTAAAAGACATATGCAACATTTGGGGATCTTTTTTAAACGTTTCGCCTCAAGGGTTTTTTGGCTGAAAGTGGGCGAAAGGAAAAGATGTTATCGTCCATCAAAAAAGGGGGGTTTTAGGGGGTCGCCCCCACCTTGGGGAAAAAATTTTTTCCATAGTCTGAAAAAAGGGAAAATCAAGCCCATGTGGGGGACTTGGACTTTTTTTCCCAAAAAGTTTCGATTTAAATGTTTAAATGTTTATAACTTAGACTTTTTAAAATTTATTAGGAAAACAAGTGGCCATTCCATCAAAGGGAATTGTGTAAGCCACTTTTTGGGGAATTTTCAATAAAAATACCAATGTTGCATTGTGTCTAATTTTCCAACTTTTTTTTTTTTATTTTTTTTTGAAACGGTATATATACAATATATGGAAAGTTCTAAAAATATGAACCTTATAA
>WNWK01021426.1:0-27500 GCA_009830355.1 Cherax destructor
TGGTTTAAGGTTGCTGCCCCCCACCCCCCCCAAGTCCTTCTCGCAATCTGTATGGCTAGTTCTACTTATTTTTATAAGTTTTTGGGTTATGGACCCGGCCCAGAACCTTGCATTTATCTACATTGAACTGCATCCCACTTTTCTGACCACGAATTAAGTTTGTCTAAATCTTCCTGGTTCTAGACATCTGTTTGAACCAATAATCCTACCCATCTTTTTTCGTCGAACCCGCCCCACCACCAGCAACTCCCTCGTCAAGGTCATTGACACATACTAAAACAAAAACGGGGCAAGACCATCCCTGCGGCCCACCTGTAAAAGTCCCCCCCGGAAACCCCACCCATGCACACTCTCCGCCCCCACCGGTGAGCCCCCCCCCGCCCACGACAGCACCCCCAACGCCACGAGCCCCCCCTCCCCAACAGTCCCTGGCGCAGAACTCCATGCCCTCCCAAAGCCCAAACAAACAACATTGAACCCCCTTCGCGATAAACAGCCAAAAAAGCCCCACTGAAGGGCCAACAAATCAGATAGGCGGGAAAGCCTTCGCGAACCCCTGGCATCACCAATCAAACCATTTTCCCCAGATGGTTTCCAAACATCAGCCACAATTGACCCAAACCTCCCCCTTGGGGTCGGGCCCCCCGGGGCGGCAACCTGATCGGACCCATCCTCTGCCCCAAAAATAAAACCACCCAGCCACCCTCCACATATCAGACACCACACCCGTTCAAAGAGACAAACCTGTCAGACAAGGCCCACAGACCCCCCCTGCATTCCCCAAGAACCCCGCAAAAGCTCATCAGGCCCCGGCGACCCACCCCCCCCACCGGCCCAGCCGTTTAACCACCTGCCACCGATCCACACAATCCATCTTCTTCTGGGCCCCTGCAAAAATCAATTACTGGGACACTACCAGCGTCCTCCTGTGTGAAAACTGAGAAAAACAATTACCAAAAAAAAACCACATCATTCTTCCCCACAAGATCCCAGGTTACCCTCAAGGGGACCCACCCCATCCCCAACCCTTGCTCCAAAAACCCCGGGAAAAAAAAACCCGGGGCCCATTTCCCGAATCCTCAGCAACTCAAACCCACAGCCCCGTCCACCCCCTCTCATCCCTCCCAAAGTGCCTCTCAATGTCAGCACACTGATTCTAAGATGACCCCCCCCCCCCCCCACGTCCCAAAAAATTCCCCCCTCCCCAAAAGACCCCCGGCCCCCCATTCACCCACTTTGGGTCATTTCACCAATCCAACCTCCCCATACGGGACAAATGTTCGGGAAACCCCCCAATGCCAAAAAATTCACACCGCACCTCTTTTCCCCCACAGTCCACAGCCGACAATGCCCCCCCAATCCACTACAACGGCGAAAATCTGGGACCGCCCCGACCATCCCCAACCACCCACCCAACGCCCAAAAGGAACCGACCCGGGTCGCCTGAGCCGAGCCCCCCCGCAATCTCAAACCCCAACAAAGGGCCCCCCCTGCTCGCCAGCCAAGCCAAGCAGGTCACCCCCTGCAGGCCCCCCCCATCCCGATACATTCATTTCTGCCATAAAAGGGCCCCAGTTGTCAATGAATATTACTGCATTTTCCTTACAGATTTGCCCAGCCAGAAATGCCCTTCCCCCGGACAACCATTCTTTTCCAACTCCTCTCCTTGGCAAAACACCACATATGACGGGGTTCCCCCTTTTTCCCCTAATTCTGTCTTTGCGCCTATAGCTGCTAATCAGCTCCTCCCCTACGTCTCCAAAAAACCGTGCCTCCTCTACAACCTGTTAAAAAAAAGTACTTGCCTATGTCCTTTCTAAATAAAATTTTCCCCAAATTTTAAACCGTTATTTCTGGTTCTTATTGGGTTGTATCCTCAGTATTTTTTAAATATCCCTTTTTTTTCCCATCATCCACTTGTACACCTCGATGATATCCCCCTTTACCCCCTAAAAGGGGGAATTCAAGCTCTAAGTCTATCTTCATGGGAGATTTTTTCTGATAAATTAGAAAATATGCAACACTTGGGTATCTTTATTGAGGAAACGTGGCTTCATCAGTCTAATAAAGTAGAAATTGAAAGGGGAAGTTTGAGGTAATTTCGGGCCCGAACGTTTTCAGTCCATCAGTCTTGTAGTAAGTACAGCATAGGGCAAAGAAGTTTGAGGTAATCAGCCCCGGGCCCGAAGTGATTTTTTTTCTTGAGTAAGTATGCATGGTTGTTGTTGTTGATGTTCCCCGGTACACCCCCGGGTCTTCCCAAATGATGACCCGGCTTTCCCGGGGGGGGGTGTTGGGCATCTTTTTTTTTTCTTGGGGGCCCCCGGGTGGGGGTTGCTTTTCTTTCTCTTGCTGTGGCTCCCCTGGGGGGGAGTGTCTTCTGACGTCGCATCTTCATCAGCGATCTTGGTATTCGGCTGTGGTTTTTACATAGGAAGAAGGATGGGGATAAGAAAAAAGGAAAATGGAGAAAGAATAGCGTAGTCTTGGTCATTGTGGGTTTCCCCGCTCATGGGGGGGGGGGGGTTTTAGGACTGGGGCAGTGTCCCCAAGTCATGAATGGCCAGGAAAAAATAGCCGGGCTGTTTTTTCCCCCGGGTCAGACCCCGGGGGCCATGGGGGGTGCCTGTGGGGGGGACGTCGCAGGACAGTCAAGCATGTAGTGAACTGAGGCTTTGGAACCACCGGGGCGCAGTGGCGTCAAAGCCCTCACCCATGCGTTCAATGGGCCCTTTTATGGGTAGCCGAGTGGGCGGGGGCGCGGGTTTCAGCCCCTGTTCAGTTTCCCTGTTTTGGGGGTGGGCCCCCGTGTCCTCTTTTCCCTGGGTAGATGTTCCCCGGGGCTGATAGTGGGTGTCTGGCTGCCAAAGCTGCCCAGGTGCCCCCCCTGCGGCTAATGGCAATTGATGAGGTTCCGAAAGTGGCAGACTTTCCCCCCCCTCGCATCATTCCCAGCAAGGTCGATGGGGTTTTGGGATCCATGATTGTTGCTTCCCGGGCCCCGCTCATCAAAAGGTGGTCTTTCTGATGGCTGTGGGGAGCCAGATGTTTTGGGCCCCCCATGATGGCCTTATCCCCCGGGGGTCGCTGGATGACGGGGTTTTGGGGGTTTCCCCGGGTGCATGTTGGATCCCCCCGGATGGCATGGAGTTCTGTCTGGGGATGCTGCAGTGGTCGGGGGGGCCAGCCGGCCCGGGGGGGGTGTTTTCCCCAACCCGGGGCCCCGGGCCCCGGGGGGCTCTTGATCCATCAGTGAGTACACCACACCCGGGTTCCCCCGCAATGCTTGCAGCTGCCCACCGCTGCACCCCCTGTGGACGGCGCTTGCTGGCTGGCGGTTTTTGCAAGGTGGATTCGCGGTTCCGGTGCCCATTGCGGTGGCAGGGTTTCCCATCGAGGAGCGGCAGGGCAGGGCCCTTTTGTCCCCCAGCCGACCACAACCATGTCGGACCGGCCTTTGCGGTTGCCCCTGCGGTCAAGGAGGTCTCTCGGGGGGCGCTCACTGCCCGGTAGTTGGAAAATTTTTGGCCCCAACCCCTGGCGAAAGGGTGATCCTGTCACTTAGGGGCTGCAGTGGGCCTCCCAAGTCACTGTGTTGGTCCAGCCGGGCCCCCCGCAGACCCGAGCCGCAGCATTTTGTAAAGCGGGGGTGCGAGGCAGGGGGGATGAGCATGGGCAAGGGTGATTGCACCATAGTCGTAGCGGGCACCGCCTGCCGTGGGAACATGGGGGAAATTTGGGGGGACCACCCCAAGTTGGCCGGGGACGCAGGCCCCGTGACATGTTGCATGGCACCGGAAAAGTCGGCTGTCAATCCATATACCCAGATACTGGTAACTGCTGCCCCCGTCAGGTTGATGTCTGAGATCTTCAGCCTGGTATCAATTTGGATGAAAGATCATGGCCTTGGGCTTGTCCCCCAAACCAGGCCGAGGTGCGGCAGGTGGAGCTAGCAGGCTGAGGTCGCGGGGGGGGAACAGCCCCGGGTTCCCCGTGACAATGAGTGCCAGGTCATCAGGGCTGAGCAGTCAGGTGCCTGCTGGGGCGTCAGCTGCACCAGCTCAAAAAGAGTTGGGGGAGGACCCCCCCGGTGCCTTTTTCCAAGGCCTTAGGGAAAAAAACCTCCCCCCGGGCTACCCCCCCCCGGCCCCTGTAGGTATGACCCCCCAAAGGGGCACGCCCCCCCTCCTCTGCGCACCAGGGTCGGGATGGCCGGTGCATGGCCAGCTCGGGGGCCTTTCAAAGTCGAAAAATGACAATCTTCAGCCTCTTGTCAGACTCAATGCTGGCCATGGGGGTGGTGACGCTCTCAAGTGCCCACCCCCCGGGGAAGCCGTAGATGTGTTGGTGCCCCCGGCCAAGCTTCCTCTTAGGCGCCCCCAAACCATCTCTCTGCAACCTTGGTAGGCAGCTGGTGGGGAAAGGGGGCCCGTTCCTGGATCCCTGGGCTTGGGGGGCGGCAGGTGTTGGCTTCCTTCCATGCGGTGGGAAGTCGCCGACCCCCCGGTTGATGACTTCCGGGGGGGCATGCCCGTGAGGACCTCCTTTAGATCATACTGTGGTGATTCCGTCCCCCCCGGGGGGCCGGGGTGAAGTCTTGATGGCCCCCTTTCAGCTCCCGACCCCGGGAACTCGGCGTCGGTGTGCTTGTGCCTGGGATGCCTCTAGAACCGGGGGTCCTACCAGGAGGGGGTGGCCCGGGGGGCCCGGATGTCCTTGGGTAGGGGGGCTGTGGGTGCCTTGGATGAAAAAAGGACCCCAGCCTCTCGCCTCCCCAGCCAGGTCAGGGGGGCACCACAGCGCCTCTACCTTTCCCTAGCTTGCTGATCTTCTTCCAGATCTCAGACAGGGTGAGTAGTGGCTGGGGGAACACACCACTCAAACCACTTTGCCCCACTGTCCTGTGGGAGATGTGGCGTGCGTCCCCCCCACCCCAAACCTGAGGGACCCAGCCGTGGGGGGTTCGTGATGTAACCTACGGGCACGATTGTGCGGTGGTTTTTTTTTTTGACTGCCCTCATAGAACCACCAATCACCTTGGGGGGTTCCCCGACCCGGGGTGGTATTGCCCCTCGGCTGCTCGAGAGAAAAATGCTTGGAGGCTCTGGGTAGCCTCATCTGTGCGTCAGAGATAGTCTCCTCCCCCCCTGCTGGATGACGTCCTGAGCCGCCCTCAGCCTTCTTAGTCTCCACCGTGGGTGGGGGGCGGAGGGGGCCTTTTGGCGACAGGTGGTGACGATTGCAAAAGGTCGCTGGTGAGGGGGAAAGGGGGGATTTCCCAACTGGCTCCTGGAAGTAGCATCCGGGAGAGGGGTGACGTCAGTGGTTGCCATAGTGGGGGGGCGGCTCTCCTGTGTTGGGGAGGGCGATCTCGGGGGGCATCCTCCAGCACTGCTGCCAGGTGCCGCCTGTTTATTTGTGGGGTGACCGGCGCAGTAGCTCATGGTGGGGGTTGATATCCCCTTTCCACCACACGCCTGGCTGGGGGACACAGCGGTCAACTTGGAAGGTCGAGGTGACTTGGGTTTTGTTCACATTATAGATCGTTAGTGGGGCTGGTGGTGCAAGGGTTTGCACCTCAACTCCTTTTCCACAGTTGATGGGTCGCTGACGATTGAGTGGGGGAAGGAGTTTCCGTAACTGCCATGCCCTGGTGGGGGGCCCGTAAAGGAGGCCGGGTTCGGGGGGGGGTTCCTGGGCTCCTGGGCAGGAAACGCGGTGCCTCCTGGACTGCCCCGATGACAAGGGGGTTTTTTTCGCAGACCCAGATGTTCCACTGTAGAATTTTAAGGGGGGAGCGACCCGGGGAACCATCCCTCCTGCTCGTCCATGGACTCCCTCTGGAGTCATCATTTCCCGTCTCCTCTTGATTGTGGACACGAAGACACTGCCGGTGTTTGCAATTTTGCTGACACTTTGGGCCCCGCAGAACCAAGCTGGAAGGGGCCCCAGGAGTTCTGCAGTTCCCCCGGGCCCCCCGACGGGGGCAGGTTTGAAAGCATAGGGCATTTGTTGTTGTATGTTCGGTACATCCGGCGGGCTTTCCAAATGGTGACCCGGAAAAATTCTTATATACTGTAAAATGAGGGCAGAAGGAGGGGGGCATTGGTACCCAAAATCGGGGGGCTAGTGGATGGTAATCAGTGAGCTTTCAGACAGGATGCAGATGAATGGTTAAAAACCGACAAGTTATAAATTAGACACATATGCAACACTTGGGTATCTTTATTGAGGAACCACTTTGTTCAGCACCGTTGGTGTGAAATCCCCCCAAACGGTGCTGAACCACCAACCCCCAATCAGGGTGATTCCTATCTTTGTATGTTCTACTCTCTTCAAATTATGTCCTAAATTTTTTATTGATGGCGAAACGTCTACTATAAAGATAGATATTACATGTTTTAATTTATTTTATGTTAAAAATGTTTTTGATAGCTGTCTTTGTTCCCCCCGTCCCCAGATGATTTTATTCCCATGCCCATTGTAATCCTAACAAAAAACTGGGCCCCTTACTGAATTACCCCCACTTCTATATCCATTCAATGCTAAAGATAATTGATTTGTGGTCCTTGTGGGGGTTCCTCTGTAATTTCTAAATTATTAACAAGGGTTTCCTTGTTTGCAGAACAATAAGTGGTTATTTCCCCTTTAGGTTCTGTCACAAACTCTTAAAAAAACAACCCCGAACTACTTCTAAAATGTTGTTAGATTCAAAACCCTGTCAAAAAATTTCCCCATCAATCTGACTAAGGTTAAAGTCCCTAAATTACTATGTTATCGTGCATTGTGGCCAACAATTTCCCCCCCAAAAAATCCCCCCTTTTCCCTATCTAAGTTTGGAACGGTATATCCCCCTAAAATAAATTTTTTTACACCAAACATCCTCAGGTTAAAAAGGCCGTTATCATGGAAAAAAGGGCTTGGACAAAGAAACACAGTAGAAAATGCTTTGAATTGTATTTCCTTCAAAGCAATTATAAAATATATATGAGTTTTTTTTTCCTTCCCCCAATATATTATAAGGCTTTATCAAAGTATGAAAATATAAAAAGGGATTGATCCCAAAATGGAAAAAAAACACATAACAGTATGTGAATGAATGGGTTAAAAGAACCGACTGTTTAAATTAGACACATATGCAACATTTTGTATCTTTTTTTAGGAAACGTTTGCCACACAGGGGGGTTCATCGTCAATAAAAAAGGGAATCTGAAGAACAAGGGGTGGGTTTAGTCCTCAATCCTCATATGCTGTTATTCTATTCAAGTTGATGGACACAACATCGACTCAATTTTGGGGGGTGACAACCTCACACTCCCCCTGTTCTTCACCATAATAAAGTTTATTATGGTCAAACTGGAAAAAATCTTGAACTAAGTTAAAAAAAAACATAAAATAGCATTAGAACGGAAAAGATTCTAATGCTCTATTTTTCATGTGAAACTTTAACCATCAATTGATTTTCAAAATGCTGAAAGTTGTATAAAACAAGTCCATGGTTGAGAGGAATATAATAGAATCATGTTTCATTAAAAGCATTTTTTAAAATAATATGAATTTTCTTTTGGGTTTTTATAAATTGGATTCATTTATAATTAATAAAATTTGGGAAGAATTTAATGATAAATTATACTAATCTTTAAATTTTTGGGAAGATTTTTTGGCCTTTCCCCATGTTCCTCTTCACAGAGTCGTGTGATGTTACCTACTGTGAGGTTTGTCTTTGTTAGTGTGATGTGACTGTAGGTGTATTCTGCCTCTTTATGCCTTTTCTCGTTTCCTTTTTAGTTCCTTGTTAATGTGAGTATCACGAAAGCGCTTGTCTTGTATTTTGAAACACCTGTTTATGGTCTTTTTCATATATATATATATATATATATATATATATATATATATATATATATATATATATATATATATATATGCATGTTGTGTAGTGTTATACAGCATGTTTTGGACGAAAATACACCAAATCCTACCATCTTTTAAAAAAGTTACAGGTTTCTGTTTCACATTCACTTGGTAGGACGGGAGTCCCCCCCTGGGTGGGGCTGTCTCCAACCTACTACCCACAGTGACTTTATCAAATTCTAGTACAAATTTAGACATAATTTAAAAACAGTAGAACTATATAAAAAGATGAGGTAATCATAATCATATCTAGGTTTTTTTTTTTTTTGCTCTTGTTCTTCTTTTTTCCTCTATTCTCCAGGGGGAAAGGGGGAAAAATCTTTCCTCTGTAAGCCATGCGTGTCAGAGGCGACTAAAATGTCGGGACAATGGGCTAGTAACCCTTTTTTCCTGTATACATTTACAAAAAAAAAAAGAAAAATTTTTAAAAAACTGGGATGTTTGAATTGCGTGGATGTAGTGCAGATGATGGAAAAAAGATTTACGTAAAGTTTTTTATACAGTTGACCATGATCTGTTACATTAAAAATTTTCCCCTTGGAAAAGGGGCCCCCCAAACTACCAAAAAACATACCTTACAACAGAAACCAATATTTTACACAAATGGAGCTAGCTCCACCGCGCAAACTATTACCGTGGTGCCCCCCGGGAAAAGTTTTGGCCCCCCACTTTTCTCATTTACATTAACGACCTCCCCAAAACATCTCAATTCTCAAACCCATATTTTTTGGGAGATGAACCATGGGTTTCTCACCCAAACCCCCCAAAAATAGATAACACCAAATATGAATTGGGGAAAAATCTACCTGGATGATGACCAACAAAAACTCCAATATTGATAAAACCTATTTTATCCAGTTTGGGAACAGACTACAAACCCCCCTTTTAAATAATGATAAACGGGTCCCCTATACAAAATCACAGAGGAAAATTTTAGGAACCATCTTGACAGTGGCCTCAAATTTCAGACACAAAACAACAAATCCCCCAAAAAGTCTCAAGACCGGGAATACTACCCCAAATACGGTACTATGTTCCCAAAAACTCTCCTTCCTTTTCCTACCATTTCCCCCCACCTCACCTATGGAATCTGCGCATGGGCCTACATCAATAACTCATCTTAGACCATAATAACACAAAAAAAGGGCAGTTAGAATGATAAAAATTTCCTCCAGGCAACATACTCCACCAATATTAAAAAACCTAAACTTACTCACCATACAAAACACCCCTACTTTTACTGTGCCTATTACATACATAGAACACTCTATGCAAATATTAACCCCCCCTCAAACTTCTCCTTACCAATTTTAACAGGACACATGACCATAACCTAGACACAGATCACTCCTTGATTTTCCCCCTGTCCATCTAACACTATTAAAAACTCAATGCATATAAAAGGCAATTTGGAATTATTACCTGTCATTCCAAAAAAAACCCTACCTGTCCCCCCAATTAAAAAATGCAAAAACCCCCTTCTCACCCAAAGCTAATTGCTCAATATCAAACATTCCCAGCAAAGTAGAATAATCTTTTAAGTAAAAACCTGACTAATCAATTGAATGTAAAACCTTTTTAAAATTACATCAGCTAATTATTTCCCCAACACTTACATTATAATGCCCCGTAAACTAACTAATGCAATTAATTGTTTTAAATTGTTATCTCCTCAATTAGTTGCATTGCTACAATAAATTGCTACAATTAATTGATATGTTCAACTTATATTCAAACTTTATAACAGATATCAATTTTCTAATTTTATAAATTATCAACCATAACTTTTATTATTTTATTATTATTATTGTTTAAATTGTTTAATCTTATTTAATTAATTTTATAATGAAGACAAAAGTACAAAACTATGTTTAAAAATGTCATGTCTAAACTATGTTCAAATTTCATAGCAAATACTCACCTATACTCATTGTCAACTATCTACAAAAATTCTTACAATTTATTTTTTAATTAATTTTTTAAATCTGCCCAAAATCCCTGCATATTGGGGTTTTTTGGGTTTTCCCCCATGTAATCTCAATAACCAAATGTAATTTTTGTATCATGCCCCAAAAAAACTTTATTATTATTATTATTATTATTATTATTATTATTATTATTATTATTATTATTGATGTTATGAATGAAAAGAAGTTGGATGTCCTGGCCCTAAGCGAAACAAAGCTGAAAGGGTAGGCGAGTTTCAGTGGGGGAAAAAAAATGGGATTAAGTCAGGAATATCTGAGAGAGTTAGGCAAGGAAGGGGGGAGCAATAATGTTAAAAAATCAGTTAGGAAGGAGGGGAATATAAATTTAAATTCAAGGATTATGTGGATAAAATAAGGGTCGGATGCGAAAAGTGGGTCACAATAAGCGTGTATGCACCTCAAAAAGGGAGTGAAGAGGAGAGAGAGATTTTGGGGATGTTAAGCGAATGTATATGAATTTGAAAAAGTCAGAGAGTAATTGTGGTAGGGGACCTAAATGAAAAATGGAGAAACATGTAGAGGGGGGGTAGGTAAGTTTGGGGTGCCAGGTGTAAATGATAATGGGAGCCCTTTAATTGTACTTTGTATAAAAGGGGGTTTTGTTATAAGCAATACATATTTTAAAAAAAGAGGATAAATAAGTATACAAGATATATTAGGGCGTAATAACAGTAGTTTTTGGACTCGATTTGGGAGAAAAAAGACTGTTGAGTAGACTTAAAAGGGGCTGTTTATAGGGGGCCACATATTTTCAGACCTTTTTAATTGTAGCTACAGTGGGGAAAAAAATTGATGGGATACAAGTAAAAATAGAAGCAACAAGTAAGAGGGGGGGAAGGTTTATAAACTAAAAAAGGAGGCGTTAGGGTAAGATATAAACAACTATTGGAGGATAGATGGGTAGTGAGGGGTAGGCAGGGGGTTGAAGGGTATGGGGTAGGTTTAAGAATGTA
Source organism: Cherax destructor (assembly GCA_009830355.1). NCBI lineage: Eukaryota > Metazoa > Arthropoda > Malacostraca > Decapoda > Parastacidae > Cherax > Cherax destructor. Next base: position 10,853 of record WNWK01021426.1, read on the forward strand.
GTGTTAGAGTGTTCAGCAGAAGTTTGTGGTTATAGGAAATGGGTGCGGGGGAAGAAAGTGATTGGTGGAATGATGATGTAAAGAGAGTAGTAAGGGAAAAAATTACCATATGAGAGGTTTTACAAAGTAGAATTGATGCAAGGAGGGAAGAGAATGGAGAGAAAAGAGAGGTTAAGAGAGTGGTGAAGCAATGTAAAAAGAGAGTGGGTGAGTTGTTATCAACAATTTTTGTTGAAAATAAGAAAAAATTTTGGAGGGATTAATAAGTTGAGGAAGACTAGGGAATGAATGGATTTGACAGTTAAAAAAAGGAGAGGGATTATTAAATGGAGTGTTAGAGGTATCGGGGAAAATGGAGGGGAAAATTTTGAGGAATTTTAAATGTAGATGAAGATAGGGAAACTGTGATTTCGTGTATAAAGGGGGAAAAAATAACATCTTGTAGGAGTGAGGAAAACCAGTAGTAAGTGTGGGGAAGTTCGTGGAGCAGTGGGAAAAATGAAAGGGAAATAAGGCAGCTGGGATTGATGGGATAAAGATAGAAATGTTAAACCAGGGGGATCTATATAGTTTGGAGTAGTTTGTGCTATTATTCAATAAATGTATGGAAGGGCAAGGTACCAGGGTTGGCGGAGCGTGCATAGTTCCTTTGAAAGGCAAAGGGGACAAAGAGAGTGCAAAATTATAGGGAATATAAAGTGTAATGGGATGGGTTTGTTATTATTGAAAGAATTTAAAGAGCAAGAGGGATAGGATAACAGATGAACAAAAAGGTTTGGGAAAAGGTGGGGGGTTGTAGACCAAGTTTTTTGTAAAACATATTACGTATATTTAGATAAGGGAAAAGAGGTTTTTGGTATTTATGGATTTGGAAAAGGCGTATGATGGGGGGCAATGTGGCAGATGTTGCAGGTGTATGGAATAGGAGGTAGGTTCTGGCATGAAAGATACGAGGATAGTGAGGCTCAGGTTTATGTAGGAGGGGGAGATTTTTCCCCAAGAAAAGTAGGCCTTGAAAGGATGTGTGATGTCACCTTGGCTGTTCAATATATTTATAGATGGGGTTGTAAGAAGTGAATGCGCGGGTGTTGGCAAGAGGTGTGGGGTTAAAAGATAAAAATCTAACAAAAAGTGGTACTTGTCACAGCTTTTTTTGCGGGATGACACTGTTTTTTGGGAGATTCTAAAAAGGGAGAGGTTGGTGAATGATTTGGTAGGGTATAAAAAAGAAGGAAATTGAAAGGAAAAAAGAAAAATGATGAGGATAACAAAAGATTAGGTGTTGGATATCAGATTGGGGGAGAATATGGAGGAGGTGAGGTATTCAGATTTTTTAGGGGTGGACGTGTGGCAGATGGGTTTGGAGGATGAGGTAATCTAGAATTGATGGGGGTAAAAGGGTAAGGGATTAGGAGCCCAAAAAAAAATTTTTTCCGTGGAAAAAAAGGGGAATTTTGGGTATAGTTATCCAACACTCTTTAGGGTGGAAGCTGGGTGGTGAATATTAAAACAGGGAAGGCGGGGGCAGTGGAGATGTCATGTTAGATCAATTGTGGTGTGAATATAATGCAGCAATTCGTAGTGTGGAAATTAGGGAGGGGGGATTACCAAAATTCCCCGGGGGCAGGGGGGGTTTTTGGGGGTTTTGGGACATTAGAGAGGATGGAACAAAGTAGAAGGCTTCGAGTGTATAAATCTGTAGTGGAGAAAGGCGGGGTGGGGCGGCCTAGGAATGGTTTTGGGGAGGGGGGAAGGGGTTTTGTGTGCAGGGCTTGGGGTTAGCAAAAACATGGTTTTTAGGAGGAATGAAGACAAAAAGGGTTTTTTTTTACTTGACGTGCTGTTGGTGGAAAAAAAAAACATTTATGAAGGGTTAGGAAAGGGGGGGGACTTGAGTCCCAAAATTTCAGTGTCTGCACTCTGGGGAAGGGGGGGTTTAAAAGTTAGTTTTAAAACTGTAGTGTAAGTATGCCTATGGCAAGACAGTGATGGGTGAATGATGATGAAAGTTTTTTTTTTTCGGGAAACCCGCCTTGGTGGAACAGCTGATGTGTTAATAAAAAAAAAAAAAAACTGGTTGGAAACGTCACTAAATCCCCATTTGCACATGTGTCTTAATTTCATCTTGTTTATTGTATCCATTCTTGTACACCTTGTCAGACACTGCCCTCATGGAATCTTGATTCGAGGACGACATAACCCTTCACGGCAGCAAGTTTTGTTCCTCTTTTTACTTACCAGAGGTTTAAAAACTGTGATGGCCACAAGGACCCACATAAATAAGATACGTGGATACCCAGAATGATATAATTCATCTGCAGCAATTACCCCCAAATTTTGCTTATAAAAATTGAAACTTGTGTTACCGCCATCTACCCCGCTGCCAGGAAAAAAAATTTCAGCATGTTTCCCCCCCGTATCTTCATTTCATCTGCCACAACTGTCAATGGCCGGGGCAGGGCAGCAAGAAGGTCAGTAATCAAAAGGGCTCCCAGGAACACAGGTGAGAGAAGCAATACTACACAGAAAACCTCCTACTACCCCGGACAACCTCACCACCACCCAGCCCCCCCCCCCACAACCTCGCCTGGCAAAAAAAAATAGGGACCGCCAAAAAATCCAAGAAATTAATTCCTCTGAATTTGAGGATTTGAACTTAAAACCAGAAATAGCCGAACTCATCGGGGGCAAAGTCAAAATCACTGTTAACTCGGGGAAAGGATGAACTTAAAAAACCCCAAGATACGTTAACCCGGGGAAATTAAGGCTTGTGAGCCACCAAACACAGTGCATGGACGGATTAAAGCTCTGAAAATAATCTAACAGCACTGGACCCTTAACCATCACCCCCCCCCAGTCAGAGGACTCCATCACCCCCTAAACAAAAGTTACCCCCCCCAAAAAACAAGAATGAAGAAAAAGAGGGACTTACAACACGATGTTATGAACAATTTCCCGACCACTTCGACCAACAACAATTATCTGACTCAGTTTATGAACAGCAAACATCTTCCAGCAACTATAACTCGGGGAAAAATTAAACAAACCACCTTTTCCCCATCCAACCATCTTCTTTAACATACCAAGTGATGAAATAAAGGGGTAAGGATGGATACCAAACGGAAAAAATCAGTAATACAAAATTAAAAAAGCCTCAAAAAAAATCTTCTAAATACTTTTATTACAGTGAAAAGGGGGGTGTATTAAACGAATCCTGCCCCAAAATGCGGAAAATCTCCTCTAAGACTAAAAAATTGCGACTTGGCAGGAAAATTCATCAGTGCTTTGGAGATGGAAAAATTGCTTTTAAAAAAGCCAACATGAAGGAGATAACTATTTCTACTGAACACAACTGAAAAAGTTCCTCAGAGACCCCGGCCTCACTGAACTGGAATAAAATGCATTTTTACCCATTTCCACGAATAGTGATATGCCCCCCTTCTTCATCTTTAAAATCTAAAACCCTATTTCAAAATTTGTCAATCTGAGGGGAAAATTTAATTTTGCAAAAACACTACTTTATTTTTTTTTTTTTTTAATTTATCCATTAATTATCTCTTATCAGTCTATTAATTTAATGCTATATTTTTTAAAAACTACTTTCTATTGTACTGTATTGGGTATTTACCTTATTACGCCTTTTTTTTTGTCAATTTTTCATTTTTAACATTCATATTTTTTTATCTTTTATTAATTAACTGTTATTATAATTTAAATTTTTATTTTTTTTTATAGTTATATTTTACTTTTTTTTTTTTTAATATATTATTATCAAATATTGTCATTTACAATTTATATTACATTCCAAATTTCTAAATTCTTATCTTTTTAAAAAAAAATTTTTTTTATTTTTTTTTTTAATATTATTTGTCTATTTTTTTATTTTAAAAAAATCTGTCATTGCCAAATATTCCCAGTTACAGTTTATAAATAGCATTAGAATATTATTAAATTTTTAGAATATTTTTCAGTCTACTTATTTTTATCTTCTATTACCCAATACTCCATTTGTTTACCATCTTTAACATGCAGTGCAAAACTCACATAGTCTTTAAATTAGAATTGTGATATTATTCTACTATATTTTTAAACAACAACATCTTTGTCAATCACAATTCATAGTCTGGGGCTACATTATATTATAATTTTATAATAATAGCTTATATCTAGTTAATACTCTAGTTCATTCTAGCTTAATACATAGTTAACATGAGTTTCATTATGTTTATTGGTTTCTTCAGTCTTTTTACTAACACATTTTCATTTCCAAACACCCCCATTACAGACATCAGTACTAGAACTCAACACACTATACATGATACAAAGAATTATTTTAAAACCAATGATGAATGATCACGTCAAATTAAACCTATATAATCTATCTCCCAATAAAAAATTTTGGAAATAACTGTCTCTATTATACAGCATCACAAGCCAGCACTGTCTAAATACTCTAAAAACATTCAATTCTTAATTACAATATCAGGTCCCTAAAAGGGAAAACTATGATGATTATCCTTGATACCCTAAAGACAACCTTCTCCTGTATTATTCTTACTGAAACCGGGAAGCAGGCCACAATATATATCTACTCAATACCAGGATACCTGCAATCCACAACTGCAGACCAAACCAAATTGGGGGGGATTGCAATCTATTACTCCCCAAGAACTATCTTGTTATAACACCACCTGCTTTAATGATGAATGCGGAGAATATATTTTTTTAAATTTTACTGTAAAAAAATTAAGACTCCTATAACAATCGATGCCATCTACCGGATGCCTCTCTAACATAACAAATTTTGCGATAATTTAAAGACACTAATAACCACAACCCCAAAGAACAAGCCCAATTCTTTACGGAGATTCAACATTAACCTTGGCCTTTCAGATGACCAGCCAGTAACTAACAAATAGAAATTAAAACCTAACAAATCCCCAGGCCCTGATGAACTGTTTCAAGATTTTAAAGGAATGTAAAAGGAACAGAAACCTTTGGCAAATCTTTCAATATATCACACAAACTGGTGTGCCAGACAAGTGGAAAAGGGCAAATGTAATCCTATTTACAAGGCAGGTGACAGGTCCAGCTTCGAACTATAGCCAAAAACCCTTTCCCCCTAGTTGGTAAATTTATGGAATCAATAATTGCCGAGGCAATTCAGCCATCTTGAAAAGCATAAATTGATTAATGAATCCCCAACAGGTTTTTTAAAAGGGGGGTTTATGTCTTACGAATTTACTAACTTTTTCACTAAGGTGTTTGAGGAAGTAGATCATGGTAATGAATATGAATTGTGTATATGGACTTCAGAAGGCTTTCGAAAAAGTTCCACACCAGAGGGTCTGGGAAAATTAAAGGCACACTTTGGGGGGAAAAATTTTTTTTTCCGGGGGGAGGCATGGTTGACTTGGGGGGAGTTTGCATAAATGGAGAAAAACAGAATGGGGGGTGTCTCAAGCGGTGTTCCACAGGGGGCAGTTTGGGCCCCTTTTTTTCAATTTTAAAAAAAAATAGATGGGGGAAAAATAGTAGCATAAGTAAATTTGCTGATGACACCAAAAAGGCCGTCAAAATTATTCAAACGGGACATTAGAGCACTCCAGGATGATTTGAATAGACTGATGCAGTGGTCGGAGAAGTGAATGCAGTTTAATGAAACAAAAACAAAGTTCAAAAGTTGGGCAGGACAATAACCCGCCAATAACTGAAAAATAGATCTTATTACTTGTAATTGCAGAAATTTAGGGTTTGGTTTTGTTCAAGCCTGAAAAATGCATAATGTTCCAATAAATAACAGAATCCTTGGGGGTTTTTCAAAAAATATAAATAACAAATCCTCAGGTTGTTCTTCAACTCTATATCTTTGGTTAGGCCCATTTAGATTTGCTGCACAGTTCTGGTCACCGTATTCAGAATGGATATAAAGTAAAACGTAAAAAGGGGGATACAAAGTTGATCCCATGTATCAGAAATCTTCCCTATGAGGATAGACTGAGGGCCCTGAATCTGCCCTTAAAAGGGTAGAATTGGGGGATATGATTGGGTGTACAAAGGGAAAACAGGAATAAACAAAGGGGATGTAAATAGCGTGCTGAAAATATCCAGCCAAAAACTGCAGCAATGGTTTCAAGTTGGAAAAGTTCAGATTCAGGAAGGATATAGGAAAAACACTGGTTTGGTAATAAGTTGTGGATGAGTGGAACAAACTCCCAGTACCGTCATAGATGCTAAGACTTGTGTAGTTTTAAAAAAGGTTAGATAAATACATGAGTGGGGTGGAGGGGTGTGAGCTTGTACTAGGTCAGATGCAGTGCTCCTTCCTTAAGTGAATGAAACCTGACCTGTACTAATTCCTTAAAGGGGGTGACCTGACCAGGTGGTCGGCTGGCAATTATAGAGTGGGTGCGGGGGGGTGTGAATTGGTCCTGACTGGTTTGTCTGGTCAGATGCAGTGCTCCTTCCTTAAGTGAATGTAACCGGGCCTGGCTGGGTCGGGCATTGGCTTAAGCCGTTGGAGATTTGGACTTCCCCCCATGGCCAGTAGGCCTCTGCAGTGTTCCTTCTTTCTTATGTTCTTATGTTCTTAATATACAGGGGCCCCCTCGGTTTTCGTTCCCCCCCAAACTCAAACAATTATGTAAGTGTATTTTCGAAGTGCTTTTGTAAGTGTATATTTGGGGGTCAAATGACTAATCAATTTACATTTTCCTTATGGGAACAAATTCGTTCGGTAACGGCATAAACAGCATTCGGGAAAAAGAATTTTTAACAAAACCAGGGTCCACGGGCCCAAATCAGGGATTTACGACAGCACACAGACCACCCCCCCACCTTCCTCTTAACAAACTACCCACCTTCCTCTTAACAAACCCCCCACCTTCCTTTAAAAACTACCCCACCTTCCTCTTAACAAACTCCCCCCTTCCTCTTAACAAACTCCCCACCTTCCTCTTAACAAACCCCCCCTTCCTTTAAAAACTCCCCCTTTTCCTTTTAAAAAACTACCCCACCTTCCTCTTAAAACTACCCCATTCCTTTTAAAAAAACCCCCCACCTTTTTTAAAAACTCCCCATTCCTCTTAACAAACATAAATAAACCAACACTGGAATAAAAAAAAGTTTACTTTGACTTCAGCAGGCCTCCATAAGTAACTTCACAGGGGCTAGGCTCGGTGGAGGGGCCTACTGCATTCTCCAATCCACTGGTATCGATGATTGCACGAAATATTTCTTAACAATTTACTTAGACTATCACAAACATTGTCCCATAAAAATGAAACGATTACGAACAAAGGGAAAGGGTTTCCCCCGGAACTAACAGCCTACTAAGATCCATTGATAAGAAACATCAATATAAAAACAATATTGACGGGCCCCAATACAAAAAAACTTTAAACACTATGCATCAGTTCTCACCAAACAAAAAAAAGGGAAAATTGTACTATTCCAGCAGATTCACCGGAACAAGAGGAGATAAAAAAAGAAGGGAAAAACCCCCGATTCGGGGGGACAAACTGAAAAAACAAGGATATTGTCCCGACTAAACTAAATGAATCAAAACTACAGCCTATTGATACAGCTAACAAGTTAAATGACTTCTTCTAAATAGGATAAAAAATCGCCAGTAAAATCCCAGGTACCAATCCCAAAGCAAGTGATTATTTGAGGAAATTTCCCAACCTCCTTCTTCTTCCCCCCAACCCCAAAAGTCCCATGATTAAAATCACCAAAAAATACATCGGGGAAACTGTCTCAAGTCCACCACTATTGTACAACGGCGGCTCATGTCCTTTCGCCTGCTTTTCCCCACTTTTTAACAATTCACTAGAAATGGGCCCCGGGACCCCTCAAGTCAGCAAGGGTTACACCAATTCTAAAAAGGGGGTGACTCCACAGATTAAAAAAAAATCGGCCAATCTCAACTTCCGTTGCTATCCAAAATTTTGAGAAACTCCTGCACAAGAGATTATATTCGTTTATTACTGTACAAAACAGTTTTAACCCCCCGCCAATTTGCCATTAAAAAAAAAAAGTACAAACATGTTTTAAAAATGCTGGACTTACTTTACACAGCATTTAAAACAAGGAATATCCGTTGGACTCTTTATTGACCTAAAAAAGCTGTTGATACAGTGAACCACCCCCCCAAAAATTTTATCATTACTAAAAGGGACATTCTTATGTATTTCAAATCCTATCTTACTAACAGGTATCAATACGTTACCTTAAAACAACCTCATCTACACGACCATTTATACGGGGAAGGAAGTGTCCTTGGTCCCCTGCTCTTCCTCCTATACATCAATATTTCCCCCAAAGTATCCCAACACCTGAAACCGATTCTCTTTGCTGATGATACAACATGTCATCTCCCACCCAAATCTTCCTCCTCAACACTTTTGAATGAAGAGCTACTAAAAATATCAACCTAGATGAGAGCCAACAAACTTACAAAACACTGACAAAACCTTCTACATTGTTTTTGGAACAGAACAGGTGTTGCACAACTGAACATAATGATTGACAACACTCCCATTGCTAAACACAATGAGGGCAAATTCCTGGGCCTACATTTTAAAAACAACCTAAATTTTCAGCACCTATCAACCACAGGAAAAAAAACCCAAAAACGGGTTGGGTCCTCTTAAAATACGTTACTATGTACCACAATCAGCCCTAATCCCTATACTTTTCCCTCTCTATCCCTACCTCACCTATGCCATATGTTTTTGGGGTAAACAGCAAAACTCACCAAAAACCCCAAATTAACTCAACAAAAAGCCGGTAAGAATTTTCCGCAATCCAATCCCGGCAAACCCCCCCCCCCCAATCTTCAGAGACCAAATTTTCTCACTGTCCAGAACACCCCCTTTCTACTTACAACCTACATGTCAGAACCATAAATTCAATATTAACCCAGAACAAAAAGCTTTTTATATTTTTACAGGCCCCTGGGAGAATAAGACAAAAAAAACTCTATGACTTTCCCCCCTGCCCCGCTAAATCTATACAAACGTTCAATGCATTAAAACCTAAAATCGGGGGAACCCCCCACCTGAAAACCAAAAAACCTTTTCCACTATCATCAAAAAAACCCATTTCACAAAACACCCCACCATCACCTAAACACATGAAAACCCCCAATTCACGCACACACACACAACAGACAGACAAAACAGACAGACAGAAACACACACACACACACACACACACACACACACATAAAAATCCTCCCCATCTACGACAACACTGACCCAAATGACAGTAAAAAAAAACCCAATATAGCTATTGTCTAATAAATCTCAAACTAGTCTTTAAGTTTGCCTGATATCCCAGATAGGGCTTTAATAGAAACTATTAAAAAAAAAAAACCATTCTTATTTAATTTTACAATCTAAATATTCTAATACCTCACTTTTGAAACTTGTATTCATTTGTAATTTGTATACAATCTAATTATTCTGAACTACCTCACTATTGTAAATCTATTTAACCACTTGAAATTTGTATTCAATTAATTTTAATATGTTATCTAGTATTTTTTGAAATCCCAAAGCCCAGGCGCCGGCATGCTCCCTCTTTGTAATTACTGTATTGTCTTTAAATGTAAAACACATTGTTTTTTTTGGGAAAAAAATAATCTGAATCACCTTCTTCCACTAGGCAATCCCGCCTCCCGTGACTATACCCTCGTCTCCCCCCTCCCTTTCCACCTGACGTTGTTTAAGCGCCACCTCCCTTCTCCCAACAGAAGACACTCCCATCATGGGAACGAAAAAAATAAAAGATGACACCCTCTCCCCGGGGGGCCCCAATGCCGGGTCACCATTTGGAAGACCCGGGCCGGATGTTTTGGGAACATACAACAACAACAACAGCCTCTGCTCCAAACCTCCACGACTTCGGTGTTCTTCCCCAAACCCCAAAGGGGGACTGATTACCTCATCTTTTTATAGTTTTTGTTTTAAAATAATTTTAATTTGTATTGATAAAGCCACTGGAGGGCGAAACATTACAATACAGAAAAGATGTTACTTGTCTTAATTCATCTTGTCGTTTTGTATCCATTATTTACATCAACCCCCTTATTAAAGGGTAAGTGACTGACCCCTCAAAATTTCTTCTTCAGGCTGATACACTCATCATTTCATTTTCCTCTGTACTGCTTCTGCTGTCCAATTTTAAAAAATTTTGGGAAAGGAGACGCCTGTGCGGGGGAAACGTTTGACGATAAAGATAACCAGCTGTTGCACTATTCTTACGCATCTACCTTTCACCACCAGTGGGAATATTTTAATCTCTATAATGGAACTAAAATAAACCCTATGTGTATACAAAATAACTTTCAGTATAAAACTGTTTTCTGTATGTTAGGTTAGGAAAAATTTGTCGGAAACAGGACAAGTGTCTCCTGCCCGGGGGCTTAGTCATAAAGACCCAGCTGGAGCTTTGGTCATTTGACCGAGGCCTTCCCCGGTTACCCGTCCTCCCCCCCTTTAAAAAAAAGGTTATTATTATTATTATAACCATTTTATATATTATTATGTGCTTATTACCTACAAATACTTGTAAAGTTCGGGGAAAAACATAATAGATGTAGATACGTTAATAAAAAAAGAAACCACGAGGGGGGGATTAACCAGACCGGCGCGTTGCGACTGGGTTCAATCCCCGCCCTGCCTGTTTTTTGTAATTTTACTCACCTTTTGTGGGTTTCAGAGGTCGAGTCATAGCTCCTGGCCCCCCCGCTTCACTGGTCGATACTAATTCCTCTCCTGCTCCATGAGCTTTACCAAACCCCTTCTTAAAGCTATGTATGGAACTTGCTTCCATTACTTCACCCTCGTGAGTTAAAGAATGAACGTTTTATATACCAAAAAAAACATCTAGTGGGGTTTTTCTTAAAAAAAAAAAACCTATATAATAAGTATTAACTTACAAATAGTAAAAAAAAAGAAATTTATCGGCCATAAAAAAAATTTTTAGAACACACTGAAAAACAACAACATCTAGATAAATTCCCGGAGCCTTGGAGGGGGCACTGTTGGGGGGGGCCCCGGGGGGGGGGGGGCCGGGGGGGAGGCCGGGGGGGGTTTCCCTTATAGGAAAAAATATAAAAAAATGAAAAGATGAATATGAGCTTAAAATTTGGTTGGGGGTTTTTAGGTTTAAAACCTATCGACCACACGAGGATCACGGGGCTGCAAGTTATCTCAACACTAGCGTAAATTATACTAATTTTAAAAAGGGGAAGGGGATTTTTTTATTTAATAAAAATGTATATATGTTAATATTTTGGGCAAATAAATATAATGTTTAAAATCATGTTTAAAGTGAGTTTAGGTTTGGACACAGTGGAAATGTGAGTTTACTAACCCATCCATTGGTTAGTAAAAAAAAAAAAAAAAAAGCAATCTAACCTAACCTAACCTTGACTTAGAGATAAACTTGAGGGGGTTAGGTTGGGTTATTTTTAGTTACAAAAGAAAAAAATCTCCATTGGCCCAAAGTATGATACTTATTTCATATTTCCTTAATACTGGCAAATTTATAAAAGAAACACTCGAGCCTCACCTCAATATTAGCCAATATCATAGCTAAGTCTGTTGATTATTCCCTTGTATACGCACCTTTTTGTGATATGCAAAAAATAACAAATAAAATTTTATTTTTATATACCTTTCCTTTTTTGAGGCACAACGACCACGACTTATATAAAAAGGTCATTAGAGTAAGGGTTGCCCTTTTTTTGGTGTCTCGACAATGGTGATGAACCAGAAAACGGTTTATATAAACGTATTTTAAAAAAAAAATGGTTATAACGCCATAATTTTTAAAGAGGTGGACCGGTAAGCCAGAGGAAGGCGTCGGTCAGATGACCAAAAGCTCCGGGTCATCAACGTGACTAAGACCAGCGTGGAAACACTTGTCCTTTTCCTGACAAACCTTAACTAACCTTACCTATGTTCTATCAGATTTTTTAAGATGATTAGTTGAAAAAATATTTTTTTGTGGCACCTAATAAAAGATTTTGCATTTCTTTAATCTAATAATATTGAACAGACAGAATGAATACTGAAATTATGAACCCTGACTAAACAGGCATTAAAAGTATATTTATAAAAAATATAACATTTTGGGCAACTAATTAATACGGACATTGAAAAGTATAATAAATAACGGTGAAAATTTGTGCACATACAATTATTATTATTATTTTAAAAAGAAGCGCTGAACTTAACATTTAGCATAATTTAAGAGTTGCATGCTCGTAACAGTTGGTTACCCATCGTAACCGGAAACACTTCAACTGTAAACACGGTCATTAATTCGGGGGTTTAATTAACCTTAGTATTAAATCAGGAAGGCTTGAACATCACTAGATAATGCTAGAGTCATTATGATAATTTAGTATGTTAAAGGATCTTGAAACGAAACTGAACAGTAATAAGGGGACATTACTGGAACCCAGCTCAGGGCTCCTGGGTCCTTCTGGGGTCACCGCCCCGCGCCCGGTCCCAGACAGGGCCTCCTGGTTGCTGGCCATCAGTCAACCTGTTAGTGCCCCCCCGCCCAACGTATGGACCACAACCGGGCTGATTAGGAACTGTTTTGAGGTCTGTGAGTTCCCTCCCTTTAAGACAGCTAGGGGTTTTTGGTAATTCCTCTTATACATGAAGAGGGGTTAAAGTCGTGGTTCCTTACGCTTATTGAGTTCTCTCTCAGTGTACTCACCCCCCTCTGCTTTTCATTTGAGGTATCCTGCCCGTCTGCCAAGCCCCTCTTCTTTGTTGATAAGTAGTAATTTCTTTTGCAGGTTTGGGACCAATATCCAGTATCTTCCATGTATATTATGATGTATCTTTCTAAGGAATACACTTTGGGTTTAAGTGTTTTCGGTAATTTAGGTGAACTGAGTTTATGCCAGCAGTGAAGTTCTCTGTACATTTTTTAGCTCAGTAGTTTGCGAAGGAACAGTGACCTCAGAATGTCGTAGTTGCCTTGGAATCCCTTTTTTGAAGGTTCTGTTTCCAACCTATCATTTTCTTGCAATTGCGATGATAACTTTTCGCTCCTTGAACGAGATAGCTTATCACTCCCAGGTTCTCAATTTGACAAACTTTCTGTTGAGTGGTATAAGTTTGTTTTGTATTCCCGAGCTTGTTCTTATTTCCTTCATTATTCCATGGCTTAACTGAAATTTTCCCTCATTGAACATCATATTGTTGTAAGTGGCCCACGGAAGACTTGCTTTATATAAGCTTAGGCTCCTGTCTGTGTCTTCTATGGATGCCACTTTCATATAAATTCTGTATCCCTGCAAAGGATGATGCAGTGCCATGACTATGACCCTGTCTACGTCAAAATGAGAATGAGGAAAAGTGGGGCGAGTGGTCCTTGGGGGACATACATGTACAACCTCTGATTTCCTCCGTTTACTATTCTCTTTGGGTTATATTTGCCCACCTTCCCCGTTATTACTTTTAGGCTTTTGTGAAATTACTCCACGATCGTACTTGTCAAAGGTTTTTGCAAAGTCAGTGAGCTACATCTGCATTTTGTTTATCATTTTGACGGTGTTTAGACTTTCACTCAGTTATAATAATAATAATAATAATAATAATAATACTAATAATAATAAAATAAAAATTTTATTTCTACAAGCACATGATACAATTATTACAGACCTAACCGACATCACTGGCATGCTATATGGAAAGCCTCTGGTTATGAAGCATTTCGGGCCTTTGTTAATCAGGTTCCCCAGGATGCGACCGACAACAGTCGGCTAACACTCACGTACACTACCTCCTCCTAGAACAAGGAAGCAGGGTAAGGAAGCATGCCAACCTTTCCTTTGGCGCCAGTCTCACGAACAGCTGTAGGGCCTCCAGAGCCCTTAGACTCAAGTAGCCGCTCCTTCAAGGGTAACTGTGAATTTAACTCATCAACATTAGAGTGGCCATTCTTACCATAGTGAAGACAGAGATCTTGAAGCGAGGTTAATCCCCACCATAGGGTGGAAGTATTAGCTGCCGCTCGTATTTATTGTTAGTAGTGAAGGGGTCTCGCTTTCCCTTGCTTTATGGAGTTTCGCTAATGCGCAGTTTTCAATTATAGCCTTCTTCATTTATTAACTTCCTACAATAAATATATTCCCCTCACTATTAGCTAAGAGCGAAAATATTTTAAGGAATAATGTTACTGTACATTCATTTTTAGGCCTAGCTCTATCAAGCTTTCTATGATCTGAAAGTGAAAAATATATATTTTTTCCCTTTTAGGGCATTTTTGTTTTTCAGCATGCCTGGGATAACCTGCGTCAAGGGCCCTCCTTATACTGAATCACTTGCTTATTTGGTTATTCAAGTTTTTTAACCACTGCTAGCTTGGGTATTCCATGGAATTTTTATTAGTCTTGCCCTAGGCCAGGTTACTAAGATTATCTATTATTTGTAGGTACCATTTTCCTCTTGCAGGAGCTCAGTTTAAGACCCTCCGAGGTGAAGGTAGCCAGGGGTGGCCAATAGTCACTTCGTCTGACTTTTTAGGTTATCCTAGGTAATTTCCGGGGAGGAGTAGGACTCTATATAAAGATACTCTGTTGCACAAATTTTTGGGAACCTACGAATGATATGGGAAATCCTCGGCATTAAAGTGGAAAATAAAATCTAGTAATTATCCTAGTATAAAAACCCAAATCAGCAACTGCGGAAATTCACAGAGCAGTTGAAGAAGATAGCTTCTGGATAGGCTAAAATCCCCCCCCAAACATTTTAACTTAGATTTTAATCTCCCTCATGTAAAATGGAAGATGAGGCAAATTTATACCGAAATAACTCCTGGAAGCACCCTGGCTCAACAGGAAATACCAGGGAACAAGAGGCTTTGTGAAAAGTCTCACTAAACCAACAATAATTGATCCCACTAGAAATGAAAATACCCTGGATTTGATATTCAAAACAACGAGGAAATTAATCGAGACATAACAGTTACAAAAACAATATACTCTGATCATAACATCATAAAGTTCAAACTAGTATTCTCAGGGTTAGGGAACTGCGACACTAATGTTAGAAGACGGAATGTTCAGTAAGTTTAATTTTAATAATCATAGAATTGACTGGGAAAAAAAAACCAAGGCTATCAGACATATCATGGGAATCAGACATGGCCCCCTAAACCCCCACCAGTGCCTAGAAGCTGAATACAGAAGATACAAGGTATGTATGAAACACGTACCATTGAGGAAACCCCGAAAAAATCAGATATAGAGAAGGGCGGGGAGATGGTACAGGAGAAGAAAACGGGTTCTGAATTGCTGAAAAACACGTTATGTTGCAACAGAAAGAGATAGCCTTAACCGAGAGATCACGGAATTAGAGCAAAAACTTAAGATGTCATACCTGACGAAGAAGTACAAAGGAACAAAGAGCCATACAGGATATTGCAAGAAACCCAAAATATTTCTCTATGCAAAATCCAAGCTAAGAACTACCTGTAAATTGGACCATTATTGAGAGGAGATTCGTATACGGACGATGAACAGGAAATGAGAGAAATTCTAAAAGAACAGTATAGTCAGTGTTCAACCCCACTAAATGACAGCAAGGTGAAAATGCAGAAATATTTTTCCTCCAGCAAAGGTGCAGACCACCTAACCGACATTAGTACAAATCCATAGTTTTCGAAAAAGAAATGGCCAACATGCCCCCACTCAGCACCTGGCCAGATTCATGGAATGCTTTATTTATAAAACAGTAAAGTACCATTAGCAAAGCCCCAGTTTCTGGGAAAGAGCTTAGATCTAGGTGAAATTCCAGAGGCCTTAAAGAGTGCAGACATAGCTCCTTTGCATAAGGGAGGTAGTAGAGCACTACTAAAAATTACAGACCAGTAGCCCTCACTTCTCACATCATAAAAACTTTGAAAGGTGATGAGACGGAATTACAAAGTTATGGACCAGCAAAACAAAACCCGAACGCATGGCTTTAGGCGGGTCGATTGCCCTTCACACCTGCTGAACCTTGCAAATTACGGAGGCATTGGAGGACGACCAAAACGCAGATGTGATTTACCAGATTTTGCAAAGGCGTTTGACAAATGCGATCATGGGTGATGCGCACAAAATGAGGGCCATAGGCATTACGGGAAGGTAGGCAGATGGATTTTTTAGTTCCTAACACAAAGAACACAAAAAGTAGTGGAACAGGGCAAATCCAGCATCAGCGAGGTCAAAAGCTCAGTGCCCCAAGGCACTGTCCCACCTCTGCTGTTTCTCATCCTCATAACAACATAGATAAAAACACCCAGCACACTAAGGGACAGGGAAATAATTATGTCTGCTGATCTGTCGTTTAAAGACCATTTAAAAAGACAAAGATCACAACAGCCAGGAAAGATGACGGGTGGGTTGAGAACTTTCAAAACAAGGGGAAAAATGCCGATGGTGACACTATTCAAATCGCTAGTGCTCCCTCACTTAGAAATACTGCTCAGTGCGCGGCCCCGTTCAGGGCAGGAGAAATAGAAGCTGGAACAAATCCAGAGATCGTTTACGGCTCACATTGAGCCTTGAAACATCTAAATTTTGGGGAAAACCCCTTTAAGTCTTGAAATGTACTCATTGGAGCGGGGAGAG
>WNWK01021426.1:32500-34117 GCA_009830355.1 Cherax destructor
GACCCCAGTGGAAATAAACTCCAAAATTTTATTATTATTATTATTATTATTATTATTATTATTATTATTAACACAGAAAAACCCCCCGGGGGAAACCACAAAGATAAGCGTAGGCTTTATTTCCGAAAACTATTTAGGTATATACCCCAAAAATGGTTGTAACTGACCATAATTTTTTAAAGAGGTGGACCGGTAAGCCATTGGGGAAGGCCCGGCAGATGACCAAAATCCAACGGCGGGTCATCATCTGACTAAGACCCCCTCAGGGGAAAACTTGCCCCTTTCCTTGAACCTTCCTAGACCAGTTGAATTTACTTCTGCGGACTGTCTTAGTAATAAAGCTCTGCCTTCTACCCCAGGTGTTATAGGGGCATATTGCTTAGTGAATTTGTTGATTTTACCCAGACAACAAAAAAAAAAATGTGATAGAGTCTTAAACAATACATATTAGTAAACTGTCAAATTTGTCACCAGAACCAGCGGTTCTCAACTGGTGATCCATGGGTTTTTTTTTTTTTTTTGGTGGTGGTCTGTCAAACTTTGTCCAGGGACACATGGCACCAGGTGTTGCTGTCTGGTTCCCCTCGTGTAAGGAATGTTTGAAAGGAATATTAGTTTTCTTATAAAGTTATTTCGAACCATTAAGATTTTTGGTCTGGTTTACAACTTTATAATGGAGTTCACCTGCATATGCCAGTAGTTGCCGAATCCTTCCAAACTTACATTACACTAGAGGTAAAAAATTTAACCTAGAGGCTGAGGAGTTCTCGAGCAAATGAAAGTTAAGAGGAAGGGATGAAAAAGGGAAACTCTTTAAGGTAGCCACATTGCTATAATCCCTTCCTTAAATCACTTGAAACAACTGCTCAAAAAAAATCTCTCCCCCGCTGATAGTAATAAGTTTATAACTGATGGATCTAAACAAGGTCTTCTGACAGGGTTACATTCTCTGGTTACCTCCATAGTTAAAAACCATAATAATTTTGTTGAACTGGGCATCTACACTGCAAATTGAATTGTTTTCAATCCCAATGGCACTAAAGCAACTTTTACACTGAGCTTGGATCTATCATCATTACTGATTCTATGTCATCACTGAAAGGGTCGCTCATATAATCTCCACAACAAGCTCATTGGAAAGGTATAGATACTAAAAAAAGGGACAAAGGAATTAATGTAAATTGGTATGGGTCCCCTTCCCCTTGGATTACTCCTTCATGATGTTGATATGTTAAAGAAGATCACCCAGAAGGGGAATGTAGAATATAACTTTTGGGATATCTGTGTCTAGATTAGGAATAATATTAGGAAAGTAAATAATGAAAATGTTTTTATAGGAATGCAATTGAAAACCCGAGTAGATCTATAACCAACTATGATAACATGAACGTAGATAAGTATGTTTATGGAGCAACTTGCAATGTGAACAGACTGACTGATGTTGTAGTGGCCAGGCTTAGGGGCCGCAGGTACTTCTGGCAGTTTGGGGGACACAATGATGATCAAACAAAAGCAAATTATGTGATCAGGCATATGGTCACTGTCTTGAAACATTTAATTGTCCACTTATTGAGGAATATAGAGATGCATATAATAACCTAAAAGTGAACTTTTTAA
>WNWK01021427.1:0-32500 GCA_009830355.1 Cherax destructor
ACCAACCTACTACCTAGGACACCTCATATTTATGTGAAATTTATTGTAGTGTGGGTGTATGTATCATGTGTATATGCTATGTAGCGTGTTTCTTATATAATTTTGTAGAAATTATCATAGATGGAATAATGAAAATGTCTATACAGTGGTACCTCTACTTACCAGCAGCTCCCAACTCGAGCAATTATGTAAGTGTATTTTTGTAGGTGCTTTTTTAAGTGTATTTTTGGGGGTCTGAAATGGATTAATCTAATTTTCATTATTTCTTATTGGAAAAAATTCCTTCGGTATCGGCACTTGAATAGCCGTCTGGAACGAATTTTGCTCGTAACTCGAGGTACCACTGTATTAACGTATAATAAGACATTTAATGTGCCCAAGAGTGATTATTATTACGTATTAATATTATTACTGTGGCGGTAAGACTAGAGGGACACTCTTAGTGATTTTAATGTGTACCTGCATGCCAGCACAGTGTGTAAGTTTATTAGGGACAGGTACACATAAGTACAATTATCAGAGTACTCAGAGTACATATAAAAAATGCAATAACTTTAAAACCCCTTGAAATTTTTGAAAGTTTCCAGACATAATGGAGATGTGCTCACAGAGAATGTAAACAAACCAGGTGGGGGCGCTGTGACCTTAATAGAAAGACGGGGAGCCGGATAGCGAGTTTTTGTCATAATTTGAAATGTCCATATTAGCGAAACGCCATAAAGCGAAAAGCCGTAAAGTGGGGCCCTGCTGTTCATACATACTAATATATTTTTATTCTGCAGGAGGAATGATGTCAGTTTTCCTGATGGGATGCTATGATGCTAGAATTGACAAATGGTGTACTGTCACCAAGGTAATAATTTATAAAAATTTGTTTTTTTTTTATTGTTTTTTGATATTTTTGTGAAAATTCATATCTAAGATTATGTGATATTGTATATGTTTTGGATGTTAATCAGTATTCATCACAAGAATATTTATAAAAACCATCCCCTCAAATAATTGGACCTTTATTCCCTTTCCTTGGATCAAACCTGATTGTCCCTCACTCCATTGAGACAGTATAACCCCTTACAGGTTTAGTACTTCCCAGTAATAATAATAATAATAATAATTCTTTTTTTTTTTTTTTTTTTTCAACAAGTCGGCCCTCTCCCACCAAGGCAGGGTGACCCAAAAAGAAAGAAAATCCCCAAAAAGAAAATACTTTCATCATCATTCAACACTTTCACCACACACATACATAATCACTGTCTTTGCAGAGGAGCTCAGATACGACAGCTGAGAATTGTCCCTCCCAGCTGTCACTATCCCAGACCCCTCCTTTAAAGTGCAGGCATTGTACTTCCCATTTCCAGGACTCAAGTCCAACTAAATCAATTAACTGGTTTCCCTGAATCCCTTCACAAAATGTTACCCTGCTCACACTCCAACAGATCGTCATGTCCCAAAAACCATTCGTCTCCATTCACTCCTATCTAACACGCTCACACATGCTTGCTGGAAGTCCAAGCCCCTCGCCCACAATACCTCCTTTACCCTTTCCCTCCACCCTTTTCTAGGACGACCCCTACCCCGCCTTCCTTCCCCTACAGATTTATACGCTCTCCAAGTCATTCTACTTTGATCCATTCTCTCTAAATGACCAAACCACCTCAACAACCCCTCTTCAGCCCTCTGACAAATACTTTTAGTAACTCCACATCTCCTAATTTCCACATTTCGAATTTTCTGCATAATATTTACACCACACATTGCCCTTAGACAGGACATCTCCACTGCCTCCAGCCTCCTCCTCGCTGCAGCATTTGCAACCCATGCTTCACACCCATATAAGAGTGTTGGTACGACTATACTTTCGTACATTCCCTTCTTTGCCCCCATAGATAACGTTTTTTGTCTCCACAGATACCTCAACGCACCACTCACCCTTTTTCCTTCATCAATTCTATGGTTAATCTCATCCTTCATAAACCCATCCGCTGACACGTCAACTCCCAAATATCTGAAAACATTTACTTCTTCCATAATCCCTCTCTCCAATGTGATATCCAATTTTTCTTTATTTAAATCGTTTGATACTCTCATCACCTTACTCTTATCTCTGTTCACTTTTAACTTTCTACCTTTACACACTCTCCCAAACTCGTCCACTAACCTTTGCAACTTTTCTTTAGAATCTCCCATAAGCACAGTATCATCAGCAAAAAGTAACTGTGTCAACTCCCATTTTGCATTTAATTCTCCAAAATTTAATCCCACCACTCTCCCCAACACCCTAGCATTTACTTCTTTTACAACCCCATCTATAAATATATTAAACAACCATGGTGACATTACACATCCCTGTCTAAGACCTACTTTTACCGGGAAGTAATCTCCCTCTCTCCTACACACCCTAACCTGAGCCTCACTATCCTCATAAAAACTCTTTACAGCCTTCAGTAACTTATTACTTATTTTATACACTTGCAACATTTGCCACATTGCACCCCTATCCACTCTATCATATGCCTTTTCTAAATCCATAAATGCAATAAAAACTTCTCTACCTTTATCTAAATACTGTTCACATATATGCTTCACTGTAAACACTTGATCTACACATCCCCTACCCACTCTAAAGCCTCCTTGCTCATCTGCAATCCTACTCTCTGTCTTACCTCTAATTCTTTCAATAATAACCCTGCCATACACTTTAGCTGGTATACTCAGTAAACTTCTTCCCCTATAATTTTTACACTCTCTTCTATCCCCCTTCCCTTTATATAAAGGAACTATACATGCTCTCTGCCAATCCCTAGGTACCTTCCCCTCTTACATACATTTATTAAACAAAAATACCAACCACTCCAGCACTATATCCCCCCCTGCTTTTAACATTTCTGTCATGATTCCATCAATTCCAGCTGCTTTACCCCCTTTCATTCTACGTAATGCCTCACGCACCTCCCCCACACTCACATCCTGCTCTTCTTCACCCCTAAACGATGTTGTACCTCCCTGGCCAGTACATGAAATTACTGCTTCCCTTTTTCATCGACATTTAACCCTTTCAGGGTTATTTACGTACTAGTACGGCTTACGCCCTGGGGTTATTGACGTACTAGTACGCCTAAATTCTAGCGTCCTCAAATCAAGCAGAAACAGGCTGTTAGGCCTAGATGTGATAGAATGGGTCTGTGCGGTCAGTGTGCGCAGTATAAAAAAAATCCTGCACCACACAGTGCATAATGAGGAAAAAAAAACTCTGACTGTGTTTTTGGTTTAAAACAGCGACTTTGCAGTCTATTTTCGTATGGTATTTATTGATGTATTCTCGTTTTCTTGGTCTCGTTTGATAGATTGGAAGATATATTACAGAAATTCAGATGATTATGATTGGTTTGACAAAGACAAGTACCTTGAAATTGAGCTCAAAGTAGCGAAAATGTTCGATTTTTGACGATGTTCAAGAGTAAACAAATCACACCATGCATCCAATACACATCAACTGGCGAGTCTAATATTCATGCACAAGTGCTCTAATATTATTTATACCATTTTTACAATGATGCAGTTGTATACATAACAGTAAATCTTCTATTTTTTTGTTAGAATAAAAATTCAAAATGAAAAGCAAAAGTAATGTAAGAGGGGCGTGGAAACGTGACTAATGAACAGAGAAGACGTTATTTTAGTGCCAGGAATGTCTGCCTTGTTTATTCTGGACCCTATTTTGAAATTGGCATCGTTTGAAATTTGTGTGAAATTGGCAAAATTGCCATTTTCTGACCACTATTTTGGGTAGTTGTAATAGGTAAATAGGCGGTTTCTTGTACTCAATCGATAGCAGAAATGGAGTTCTAGCGAAATAGCTATAATTTTAGTTGCCTGAAACATTGGAATTTGCCGAAAATAGGGCTCAAAGTTGGCGAAATCGCCGATGCGTAAGTGTCATGGCTGCCGCTAACTTTGCGAAAGCATAATTCCGTTAGTTTTCGATCAAATTTCATAATTTTTGTGGCGTTATGATCGGAAAAATATTCTCTATCATTTCATAAGAAAAAATAATTTTTTTTTATTTTTAAATTCTTGGACCCTGAACAACGAGTTTCGGAGACCCCCCTTGGACCCTGAAAGGGTTAAAAGTTCCTCAAAATATTCCGCCATCTACCCAATACCTCCAGCTCCCCATCTACTAACTCCCCTACTCTGTTATTAACTGACAAATCCATTTGTTCCCTAGGCTTTCTTACCTTGTTTATCTCTCCAAAATTTTTTCTTGTTTTCAACAAAAATTTTTGACAGAGCCTCTCCCATTCTTTCATCCGCTCTTCTTTTGTACTCTCTCACCACTCTCTTCACCTTTCTTTTACTCTCCATATACTCTGCTCTTCTATTAACACTTCTGTTTTGTAAAAACCTCTCATAAGCTACCTTTTTCTCTTTTATCACACCCTTTACTTCTTCATTCCACCACTCACTCCTCTTTCCTCCTGCACCCACCCTCCTATAGCCACAAACTTCTGCCCCACATTCTAATACTGCATTTTTAAAACTATCCCAACTCTCTTCAACCCCCCCCACTACTCATACTTGCACTAGCCCACCTTTCTGCCAATAGTTGCTTATATCTCACCCTAACTTCCTCCTCCCTTAGTTTATACACTTTTACCTCTCTCTTACTTGCTGTTGCCATTTTCTTTTTGTCCCATCTACCTTTTACTCTAACTGTAGCTACAACCAAATAATGATCTGTTATATCCGTTGCCCCTCTATAAACATGTACATCCTGAACCTTACTCATCAACCTTTTATCCACCAATACATAATCCAACAAACTACTTTCCTTGCGTGCTATATCATACCTTGTATATTTATTTATCCTCTTTTTCAAAAAATATGTATTACTTATTACCAAACCTCTTTCTACACATAGCTCAATTAATGGTTCCCCATTTACATTTACCCCTGGCACCCCAAATTTACCTATTACTCCCTCCACAACATTTTTACTCACTTTAGCATTAACCCATTAACTGTCCAAACGTATATATACGTTTTTTACTGCTAGCGCTCCGAACGTATATATACGTTTTTTTTTACATGCTTTCTTATGGGGAAAATCAAGGTCGGAGCGCTAGCAGTAAAAACGTATATATACGTTTGGACAGTTAATGGGTTAAGATCCCCAACCACAATTACTCTCTCACTTGGTTCAAACTTCCCACACACTCACTCAACATTTCCCAAAATCTCTCTCTCTCCTCTACACTTCTCTCTTCTCCAGTTTCATAAACACTTACTATAACCCACTTTTCACATCCAACCTTTATTTTACTCCACATATTCCTTGAATTTATACATTTATATTCCTTCTTTACCTGCCATAACTGATTATTCAACATTATTGCCACTCCTTCTTTATCTCTAACTCTATTTGAAACCCCTGACCTAATCCCATTTATTTCTTCCCACTGAAACTCTTTTACCCCCTTCAGCTTTGTCTCACTTAAAGCCAGGACATCCAGCTTCTTTTCGTTCATAACATCTACAATCATCTCTTTCTTATCATTCGCACAACATCCACGCACATTCAAACATCCCACTTTGACGGTTTTCTTCTTCTTCTTTTTAGTAAGCTATACAGGAAAAGGGGTTAGGGATGTGTGATGTCACCATGGTTGTTTAATATATTTATAGATGGTGTTGTAAAAGAAGTGAATGCTCGTGTGTTGGGAAGAGGTGTGGGGTTAAAATATGCAGAATCTAATAGACAATGGAAGTTGAGGCAGGTGCTTTTTGTTGATGATCTGTGCTTTTGGGAGATTCTGAAGAAAAATTGCAAAGGTAGGTGGATGAATTTGAGAGGGTATGTAAATGAAAGAAATCAAAAGTGAACATAGGAAAGAGGGTAATGAATGAGTTAGATAATGAAAGATTGGATATCAGATTTGAAGGAGGTTAGTTTAATATCTTTATTGTTAATATGCACCCTTTACCCATCCTATGGGCAGTTGTCAAAAGATTACTGAGGCACATAATGGGTGGAAGGAGTATGGAGGAAGTTAATGTGTTCAGATATTTGTGAGTGAACTTGTCGGTGGATGGGTATATGAAAGATGAGGTGAATAAGAGAATTGATGAGGGAAAAAAGGTGAGTGGCAAATTAAGGCAGCTGTGGAGACAAAGAATGTTATCCATGGAAGCAAAGAGGGGAAATATAGGAGTGTATAGTAGTACCAATGCTCTTATATAGGTGTGAAGCATTGGTTGTAAATGTTGCAGCAGGGAGGAGGCTGGAGGCAGTTGAGATGTCGTATCTGAGGGCAATGTGTGGTGTAAATATTATGCAGAGAATTCGTAGTTTGGAGATTAAGAGAAGGTGTGGAGTTACTAAGAGTATTATCCGGAAGGGTTTCTGATGTCATTTGAACATATATAGAGGATGGAGGAAAATAGGATGACTTGGAGGGTGTATAAATCACTAGTGGGGGAAAGGCAGGATAGAGGTTGCCCTAGGAAAGGCTGGAGGGACATGGTAAATGAGGTTTTGTGTTTCAGGGGCTTAGACATCCAGCAGGCATATGTGAGCATGTTAGATAAAGGGTGAGTGGAGGCAAATGAATTTTGGGAGTTGACATGTTGTTAGAGTGAGAGCAAGGTAACATTTTGTTTAGGGATTCAGGGAAACTGATTAGCCAGACTTGAGTCCTGAAGGTAGAAAGTATAGTGCCTGCACTCTGAAGAGGGGTGTAGATATTTGCAGTTTGGAGGGGCATGTGAACTGAAGTATTGGCATGCCTCTGGCAAAACAATGATGGGGTAACCCTGCCTCGATGGGAGATGGGCATTGTGTTAAAAAAAAAAAAATAATGTCAGTAGAAGTTGTTTATGAAAAATTTATTTGGTGGAACAAAGTTTCTGTTCTGATTTTGAGGGAAATAATCACAAATACATAAATAGCTATTTATATGTTGGCCTGCTGGAGCTGAGTTTTCACCCCATTTAAAAAGCAAAGAATTGCCATGTAGTAAATTCCTAATATGGTACCATATACAAGTTATGGGAAGTACATTGCCTGCACTCTAATGGAGGTGTGAGGCTGTTTCAATTTAGAGGGCCATCTCAACTGTGATAATAGTATATTTATGGCTAGACAACAATCGAATGAATGAAGTGTTTCCTCTTTGTTTGGGTCATCATACCTCAGTGGAAGACAGCTATCATGTTAAAAAATTAAAAAAAAATATTGCCAAAGGATGTTGGTGCTCAATATATCTCATTAACTTAGATTAGTTGTTCCCCACCTCATTTTTTTAGTTGTGTTGACCTTAAACTGGCTACCTACAGGACCTTGCACTTTCCAGCTTTTGATGAAATAAGGTATTTAGTAGTTATTAAAAGTTACATTTTTTTTTTCAACACGTCAGCCGTCTCCCACCAAGGCAGGGTGACCCTAAAAAGAAAGAAACACTTTCACCATCATTCAACACTTTCACCATCATTCAACACTTTCACCATCATTCATCACTTTCACCATCATTCACACAGAGGGAAGAGGATGGTGCAAATGTAACTACTGAAAGCAGTACAGTAGAACGTCATTTAGCACGATAGTTACGTTCCTGAAAAAGTCGTGTTAGATAATTTCGTCTTAAATAATTAACAGAACTTATGGGAAAAATAGGGTTATGTTTCTGAGAGTCCCCAAAAGCCAAACAAGTTTTTTAGACCAACAGATCTTGCAAAATTGAAGGCGAATATGTAATTTTAGTTCATTGTCATGATCTATTACTGCTTAAGACTACAAATGCAATAGAAATAATAGTATTTCTTACCTTAAATTGTGGGTAATGATGTTTGTGGATGGTAGTGAAGAGTGGATATGGATGGTGTGGCCCTACTGGGCTGAGGTGGATGCTTGTTGGTTGTCGGTAGAAGTGGATGGTAGAGGTTCTGGTGCTGAAGTCGATGGTTGTATTGCAGTGTGCATAAATTCTGTAATGGATCTCTGGGCTTTTTTATTCTGCATTACATTATACAGCATGGGCTTACACTTGAAATCACCTGATGCATTACCGCAAAGGAGCAAGGTGAAGCGATCCTTTGCTGCCTTGAAGCCCGGTGCACTTTTCTCTTGCTGACTGATAAAAGTTCGTGTTGGCATTTTCTTCCAGAAAACACCTGTCTCGTCAGCATTAAAAACTTGCTGTGGCTCATAGCCACCCTTGGAAATATGTTCCTGAAATTCAGCAGGGAAATTACTTGCTGCTGTATGATCAGCTGAAGCACTTTCACCAGAAAACTTAATATTATGTAACTTATTATGCAACTTAAAGTTCTTGAACCAGCCTGTGGTAAACATACACTCGTTTTCAGGCCTGCCTTCCTTATCACACACTGCTTTAAACAACTGTAAGGCCTTTTCCCTAATTAAGAGAAAACTAAGTGGTGCACCTTTCTTTGTTTTCTGTTTGATCCACTCAAGCAACAAGTTTTCAGTTTTATTTAGATGTTGGGAGCTACGTGTCATTCTTTTCATGAGGTCACATTTTGGGTTATTCATTACACAAGCTCGTATATTTGCCTCATTCTTCCTAATCGTACGAACTGACGCTTCATTAAGGCCATAGGCCGTCACTATATCCCTCACACGTGAGCCACTCTTAAGCTTATCTAATATCTCAATTTTCTTTGAAATTCCTAGACTTGAACGCTTAAACTTTTTTTTGTCACTTGCTGGAACACTTGTATGCTTACTGGGTGCCATGATTGCTTGGTATATTTATCAAAATGCAATGAAAATGAGGAAATGAATGTAAATAAACACAGCGAGCTTCCCGATACTTATCGTCCTGCACGTGTACGAACCAAACTGAACGCTGGGAGAGATGCGTGGGTGGGTGAGGGTGGCGGGGGATGGCACAAGGACTCCCCCACTGACTCAATGGTTTAACCCACCGCGGGCGACCGCGCGCTAAAAATTTTTCCCCTCCTGCCGAACCGTGTAATATCATCTTTACGTTGTGTAAGATGATAATGTGTCGCAAATCTTAAATCGTGCAATACCGGTAACGTGCAACATAATCTCGTGCTAAATGACGTTCTACTGTATATCATTTTTTTTAACTTGCTTGCCATCTCCCACTGAGGCAGGGTGACCCAAAACACTTTCATCATCATTCACATTATCACTGTCTTTGCAGAAGTGCCCAGATACGACAGTTTAAATGTCACTCCAAACAGCCAATATCCTAAACCCCTCCTTTAAAGTGCAGGCATTGTACTTCCCACCTCCAGGACTCAAGTCCAGCTAACCAGTTTCCCTGAATCCCTTCACAAAATATTACCCTGCTCACACTCCAACAGCTCATCAGGTCCCAAAAACCATTTGTCTCCATTCACTCTTATCTAACATGCTCACACATGCCTACTGCATGTCCAGGCCCCTTGCACACAAAACCTCTTTTACCCCCCTCCCTCCATCCTTTCCTACAATGACCCCTACCCCTCCTCCCCTCCACTACAGATTTATAAACCCTCCAAGGCATCCAATTTTGCTCCATCTTCTCTAAATGACCAAACCACCTCAAGAACCCTTCTTCAGCCTTCTGAATGATACTTTTAGTAACTCCTAATTTCCACACTATGAATTCCTGATATAAGTTTATAGCATAAATGGATATTGAACAGGGGATGATGCTTATTTATTCATTTAAATAAAATATGTATTTGATGATACTGTGCTTTTGGGAGATTCTGAAGAAAAGTTGCAAAGGTTAGTGGATGAGTTTGGAAGGGTGTGTGAAGGAAGTTGAAAGTGAACATAGATAAGAGTAAGGTGATGAGGGTATCAAACAAGTTAGGTAAGGAAAAATTAGATATCAGATTTGAGGGACGGAGTATGGAAGAAGTGAATGTGTTCAGATATTTGGGAGTGGACATGTCAGCAGATGGGTCTATGAAAAACAAGGTGAATGATAGAATTGATGAAGTAAACAGATGGGTGGTGCAGTGAGGTATCTGTGGAGACAAAGAACATTATCCATGGAGGCAAAGAAGGTAATGTATGAGAGAATAGTGGTACCAACCCTCTTATATGGGTGTGAAGCATGGGTTGTAAATACTGCAGCAAGGAGGAGGCTAGACACATTGGAGACGTTGTGCCTAAGGGCACTGTGTGGTATAAATATTATGCAAAAATTTTGTAGTGTGAAAATTAGGAGGAGGTGTGGAGTTAATAAAAGAATTATTCAGAGGGCTGAGGAGGGGTTGTTGAGGTGGTTTGGTCATTTAGAGAGAATGGAGCAAAATAGATGACTTGGAGGGTGTATAAATCTGTAGTGGAGGGGAGGAGGGGTAGGGGTCATCTTAGGAAAGGATGGAGGGAGAGGGTAAAGGAGGTTTGTGTGCAAGGAGCTTGGATATACAGCAGGCATGTGTGAGCATGCTAGATAAGAGTGAGTGGAGACAAATGGTTTTTGGGACTTGACAAGCTGTTGGAGTATGAGCAGGGTAATATTTTGTAAAGGGATTCAGGGAAACAAGTTAGCCAGACTTGAGTCCTGGAGGTGGGAAGTACAATGCCTGCATTCTGAAGGAGAAGTGTGGGATATTTGATGTTTAGAGTGACATTTAAACTGTTGTATCTGCGCATCTCTGGCAAGACAGTGATAGTGTGAATGATGGTGAAAGTGTTTCTTTTTAGGGTTACCCTGCCTTGGTAGGAAACAGCCAGCATGTTAAAAAAAAGTATTTGTATATTTGATTATGTGAAGTTGCATAAAAAATAATTTCAAGACCTGTAATCCTACTGTGTCAGGTTGGAACCCAAGGTTTGGGATATTGTCTTAGATTAGGGTGGGAATTCTTTCATCTTTATAATATGCAGGTAGTACTGTATCCCATTCTAACTGATCTTTTTTATTGAAGTACTTCATAAAAACCTAAACTGGTGTGGTAATATTTACTTTGTTTCTTTCATGAATGCTCTCTCTCTGTCTCTCTCTGAATACAGTGGACCTCCAGAAATCAGACTTAATTCATTCCAGAATGCTGTTCTAGTGCCGTTACCGAACAAATTTGTTCCCATAAGGACAAATGTAAATTAGATTAGTCCGTTTCAGACCCCCAAAAATACACTTACAAAAGCACTTACATAATTGTTTGAGTTGGGAGCAGTACGATTTCCGGGGGTCCACTGTATTAGGTATTTCAGCTAATACAGTAAACCCTTCATATATCGTACAAATAGAGGGATTGTCTGAGCATCATTTAAATCAGAATAAGGATATAAATGTCAGAAACAGCACTTAAGTGCTCTCTGGTATACAGTGTTCCCTGTGTTCGTAATGCTCCAAACTCGAACAATTATGTAAATGTATTTATGTAAGTGCTTTTGTAAGTGTATTTTTGGGGGTCTAAAAGGACTAATCTAATTTACATTATTCCTTATGGGAACAAATTTGTTTGGTAACGGCACTTGAACAGCAGTCTGGAACGAATTAATTACGAAAATGGAGGTCCACTGTACTGAATATGGTGCTGACATATTGCAATAGATATTGAAAATAATGTGGAGTTAAAAATACAGTTTACTCAGCAGATTTCTGTCCATTATTTCAAGTCTCTTATATCAGTCTGAGATCTAATAATTTTCTCTGTTGCATTTATTGAATTAGGTTCACACAGGCTTCGATGATGCCGCTTTGGAGCGACTACAAACAGAGCTGGATATGATAAAGATCAGTCAAGATCCTGATCGTGTTCCTTCATGGCTGAAGTGTAACAAGCCCATGATTCCTGACTTTGTGTCTGCAGATCCAAAAGTAAGACTAGCTACTGTATTCAGTCACTTTATGGGAGGAGCTCCCTTGATGCTGGTAAAGGGCTCTTTATCCAAGGAACTGGAGATACCCTTCCCTTGGATAAAGTCTGTCTTCTATTCCCCAAGTACTGTATGACTCCTGTGTGTTTAGTGCTCCCCTATAAATATAGCAAAAATTGTTTTATTAACACATCAGTTGTTTCCCACTGAGGCAGGGTGACCCTAAAAAGAAGAAACACTCCTATCATCACTCACTCCATCACTGTCTTGCCAGATGCATAATAATAATAATAATAATAATAATAATAGTTTATTTGGACATGATACAATAATTACATTACACTTCAAAAACTGTAACATATCTCCACCCCTCCTTCAGAGCTCAGGCACTATACTTCCCACCTCCAGGACTCAAGTCCAGCTAACTGGTTTCCTTGAATCCCTTCATAAATGTTACTCTTCTTACACACCAACTGGACGTCAAGTCATAAAAACCATATGCTTCCACTTGCTCTTATTTAACATGCTCACTCATGCTTGCTGGATGTCTAAGCCCCACAAAAAACCTTTACCCCTGCCCTTCAACCTTTCCTAGGACAACCCCTACCCCACCTTCCCTCCACTACAGGTTTATACTCCCTTCAAGTCATTCTATTTCATTCCATCCTTCTCTAAATGTCTGAACCACCTCAACAACCCCTCCTCAGCCCTCTGGATAATATTTTTAGAAACCCTGCACCTCTTTCTAATCTCCAAGCTATGGATTCTCTGCATAATATTCACAGCATACACAGCCCTCAGACACGACATCTCCACTGCCTCCAGCCTTCTCCTTTTTGCGACATTCACCACCCATGCTTCATACCCATGTAAGAGCATTGGTACCACTATACTCTTATACATTCTCCTCTTTGCTTCCATGGATAACATTCTTTGTCTCCACAGACTCTTCAGTGCACCACTCACCTTTTTCTTCTCATTAATTCTATGATTCACCTCGTCTTTCATAGACCCATCCGCCAACAAGTCCACTCCCAAATATCTGAACACATTCACTTCCTCCATATTTCCTCTCTTCAATCTGATATCCAATCTTTCATTACCTAAATTTTTTTGTTATCTTCATCACCTTGCTCTTTCCTATGTTTACTTTTAATTCCCTTCTTTTACATACCCTCCCAAACTCGTCCACTAACCTCTGCAAAAAGCAACTCTGACAACTCCCTCTTTGTTTTCAATTTTTTTTATCTTTTAATCCCACATCTCTTCCCAACACCTGAACATTCACTTCTCTTATAACACCATCTATAAATACAGTGGACCCCCGCTATTCGAACGGCTAGGCAGTCGAACAAATCGTCATTAGAACAAGAAAATCGATATCGTCATGCGAACAAAATATCATGATTCGAACAAGTGTGTCCATCACCTGTCCGCCCAGGCGCTTGGAGAGCCAGTCCCTCCTTGTTTACACTCGAGAGAACAATACCCTGCACGCTCATCCAGACATTTCACACTTAATTATAATTGTTTCGAGTTTGTTCATTAAGTGTGAGGCAGTGGTGAGAGGCAGTGGTGGTAGAGACAGTGGTGGTAGAGGCAGTGGTGGTAGAGGCAGTGGTAGTAGAGGCAGTGGTGGTAGAGGCAGTGGTGGTTGGCAGTGGTGGTTGGCAGTGGTGGTAGAGGCAGTGGAGGTGGAGGCAGTGGTGAGAGGTGGAGGCAGTGGTGAGAGGTGGTGGTGAGAGGCAGTGGTGAGAGGCAGTGGTGAGAGGCAGTGGAGGTAGAGGCAGTGGTGAGAGGCAGTGGTGAGAGGCAGTGGAGGTGGAGGCAGTGGTGAGAGGCAGTGGTGGTGAGAGGCAGTGGTGGTGAGAGGCAATGGTGAGAGGCAGTGGTGGTAGAGACAGTGGTGGTAGAGGCAGTGGTGGTAGAGGCAGTGGTGGTTGGCAGTGGTGGTAGAGGCAGTGGTGAGAGGCAGTGGAGGTGGAGGCAGTGGTGAGAGGTGGTGGTGAGAGGCAGTGGTGAGAGGCAGTGGAGGTAGAGGCAGTGGTGAGAGGCAGTGGTGGTAGAGGCAGTGGTGAGAGGCAGTGGAGGTGGAGGCAGTGGTGAGAGGCAGTGGTGGTGAGAGGCAGTGGTGAGAGGCAGTGAAGGTGGAGGCAGTGGTGAGAGGCAGTGGTGGTGAGAGGCAGTGGTGAGAGGCAGTGGTGGTTGAGGCAGTGGTGAGAGGCAGTGGTGGTAGAGGCAGTGGTGGTAGAGGCAGTGGTGGTTGAGGCAGTGGTGAGAGGCAGTGGTGGTAGAGGCAGTGTTAGTAGAGGCAGTGGTGGTAGAGGCAGTGGTGGTAGAGGCAGTGGTGGTAGAGGCAGTAGTGGTAGAGGCAATGGTGAGAGGCAGTGGAGGTTGAGGCAGTGGTGAGAGGCAGTGGTGGTAGAGGCAGTGGTGAGAGGCAGTGGTGGTAGAGGCAATGGTGAGAGGCAGTGGTGAGAGGCAGTGGAGGTTGAGGCAGTGGTGAGAGGCAGTGGTGGTAGAGGCAGTGGTGAGAGGCAGTGGTGGTAGAGGCAGTGGTGGTTGAGGCAGTGGTGAGAGGCAGTGGTGGTAGAGGCAGTGTTAGTAGAGGCAGTGGTGGTAGAGGCAGTGGTGGTAGAGGCAGTGGTGGTAGAGGCAGTGATGAGAGGCAGTGATGAGAGGCAGTGGTGAGAGGCAGTGGTGAGAGGCAGTGGTGGTTGAGGTAGTGGTGAGAGGCAGTGGTGGTAGAGGCAGTGGTGGTAGAGGCAGTGGTGGTAGAGGCAGTGATGAGAGGCAGTGATGAGAGGCAGTGATGAGAGGCAGTGGTGAGAGGCAGTGGTGAGAGGCAGTGGTGAGAGGCAGTGGTGGTTGAGGTAGTGGTGAGAGGCAGTGGTGGTAGAGGCAGTGGTAGTAGAGGCAGTGGTAGTAGAGTAGAGGCAGTGGTGGTAGAGGCAGTGGTTGAGGCAATGGTAGAGGCGTTGGTTGAGGCAGTGGTGAGAGGCAGTGGTGGTAGAGGCAGTGGTGGTAGAGACAGTGGTGAGTAAACAAGATTAAATGAAGGTTCGGGAGGGAGTTTTGTAAACAAACCAGTTGTTGCTGTTACCAGCCTGACACGTACGAATTCTGTTCAATCCGTGAAGCTGACAATAATGCACTTAGCATTACAAACTCCGTTTTCTCTTATACTAACACGTCTGAAGGAGGAAAGAATGGGAAGATGTTTTCACAGCTGTAGCGAGAATGCCCGCCACCACCATCCTTCCCAGCCACCACATTCGTAATGACATACATATTTTATTCATTCTAGAGTGTATATCAGGTTTTTATGTTATTTATATTGTTTATTATGTCATATTAGATGAATTGTGATAGATAAATAAGCTGTCGAGTTGATAATAGCTTCACAGTGAAGTACTATTTTGTCATGCCTCCTGACAGCAGGAACGGATTAATTGTATTTCCATTATTTCTTATGGGAAAAATTAAATCGCCACTCGAACATTTCGCGTTGAGAACTAGCTCCTGGAACGGATTAAATTCGAATAGCGGGGGTCCACTGTATATTGAACAACCATGGTGACATCACTCATCCCTGTATCTAAGGCCTAATTTTATTGGGAAATAATCTCCCTCTCTCCTGCATACTCTAACCTTAGCCTCACTATCCTTGTAAAAACTCTTAACTGCTTTCAGTAACCTACCACTTATTCCGTACATTTGTAACATCTGCCACTGCTTCCATATCCTCCCTATCGCTTGCCTTTTCCAAATCCATAAATGCATTGAAAACCTCTAGACCCTTATTTAAACACTGGTCATCAGTTTTTGAAAAGTTGTATGCTTCTTTAATGAAATTAGTTAATTCTTATGTATTTTCATGTCCTGAATTCAAATATCACCTTGAAAAATGCTTATTGGCTATAGGTTTAAAGATACGAGATATATATGTAATATTTTATTATTTTATTATAACGTACAATATGTGTCAGTATGTTTTAAACTCTAATCCATACCTACTCTGCCTTTTTGCTTGATGCTTATAGTGGGCTGAAGAATTATCTCTTGCCGTGTCCAGCAATAGTCTGCAAGCATTCTTGTGGCCCATTTGCCCTGGTACCATTTTTCCATGGTTGAAATATCTTGGTGAAACCTTTCACGATGTTTGTCACTAACTGCCCCACAGTTCGCTGGAAAAAAGACTAAATATGAGTCCAAAAAGTGGATTTTAAGTGCAGAAATAACAATTGTTGGTATGGTCTGTTGGCTTCCGCCATGTCATTGGCACAGCAAAAGGCATTCCTTTCCTCTTCCTGTTCAACCATTGGCAAAGGTTAGTAGCACAATTGTCATTTGACCAATTGCTCCTCTTCACTCCTGCACCCACCCTCCTATATCTACAAACTTCTGTTGAACATTCTAACACTACATTTTTAAATCTACCCTATACCTCTTCAACCTCATTGCCTTACTCATGCTAGCCCATCTTTCTACTAATAGTTGCTTATATCTTATGCTAACTGCCTTCTCCCTTAGTTTATAAACTTTCACCTCTATCTTACTTTCTGATACCATTCTCCTTGTACCCCATCTACCTTTTACTCTCACAGTAGCTACAACTGAAAATGATCTGATGTATCTGTTGCCCCTCTATAAACATGCACATCCTGAAGTCTACTTATCAACCTTTTATCTACCAATACATAGTCCAACAAACTACTGTCATTATGCCCTATATCATATCTCGTATACTTATCCTTTTTTTCTTAAAATATGTATTACCTATTACCAAACCTCTTTCTATACAAAGTTCAATCAAAGGCCCCCCATTATCATTTACCCCTGGCACTCCAAACTTACCTACCATGCCTTCTTTTACCATTTCTCCCACTTTGGCATTTAGGTTCCCTATCACAATTACTTTCTGACTTGGTTCAAAACTCCCTAAACACTCAGCATCTCCCAAAATTTCCTCTACATTCCTCTTATCTCCAGATGCATAAACAGTTATTATAACTCTCTTTTTACATCCGACCCTTATTTTAGTCCACATAATCTTAGAATTTATTCATTTATATACCCTCTTCTCTTGGCTTAACTGATCCTTCCCACTGAAACTTCCCTACCCCCATCAACTTTGTTTTGCTTGGAGCTAGGACATCTAGCTTCTTTTCCCTCATAACATTGGCAATCATCTCTGTCTGATCATCTGCACTACATCCACACACATTCAAACATCCCAGCTTTATAAAGTTTTTTCTTCTTATTTTTAGTAATTTGTACAGGAGAAGAGGTTACTAGCCCATTGCTTTAGTGTTTTAGTTGCCGCTTACGACACTCATGACGTATGGACGAAAGATTCTTTTCCACTCTCCCATGGAAATGAAAAGAAATAGACAAGAAGAACTATTAAGAAAATAGTAGAAAATTCAGATGAGTGTGTTTACATATATGTGTACATGTATATGTAGTGTGACCTAAGTGTAAGTAGAAGTAGCAAGATGTACCTGTTGTCTTGCATGTTAATGAGACAGAAATAATGATAATAATAAGAGTAATAATAATAGATTGGTAAACAGCAACTACTCTGGGAGGTATTACCGTCCTGCCATATGAGCGTGAAATGGAAAATTGTAATCATTTCTATAGCGGTAGGATGCTGGTGTCTTTTGTTTGTCTCATAAATATACAAGATAGTAACAGGTTCATCTTGCTACTTCTGCATACACTTAGATCACACTACACATTCATGTACAAGCATATACAGTGGTACCTCGAGTTACGATATTTATTCGTTCGAGAATGCTGTTGAAGTGCCATTACCAAACGAATTTATCCCCATAAGGAATAATGTAAAATAGAGTAGTCCTTTTACACCCCCAAAAATATACTTACAAAAGCATTTAAAAAAATAAACTTACATAAAAGGGCGATTTTGGGGACCATCGTAACTCGAGGTACCACTGTATATACACACCCCTCTGGGTTTTCTTCTAATTTCTTACTAGTTCTTGTTCTTATTTCCTCTTATCTCCATGGGGAAGTGGAATAGAATTCTTCCTCCGTAAGCCATGCGTGTCGTAAGAGGCGACTAAAATGCCGGGAGCAACGGGCTAGTAACCCCTTCTCCTGTATATATTACTAAATGTAAAATGGGAAACTTTCGTTTTTCATTTTGGGCCACCCCACTTCGGTGGGAAACGGCCGACGTGTTGAAAGAAGAAGAAAAGGAGAAACTTTAGTTTTTCCTTTTGGGCCACCCTGCCTCGGTGGGAAATGGCCGAAAAGTTGAAAGAAAGAAAGTGTATATACATACACCTATTTGAGTTTTCTTCTATTTTCTTAATATGTAATAATAATAATAATAGTAGGTAGTAGGTTGGTAGACAGCAACCACCCAGGGAGGTACTACCATCCTGCCAGGTGACTGTGAAACAGAAACCTGAAACTGTTTTACATGATGGTAGGATTGCTGGTGTCTTTTTTTCTGTCTCATAAACATGCAAGATTTCAGGTACGTCTTGCTACTTCTACTTACACTTAAGTCACGCTATGCAAACATGTACACGTTTATGTATACACACTTATCTGAGTTTTCTTTGATTTTATCTTAATAGTTCTTGTTCTTATTGCTTTTCCTTTCATATCCATTGGGAAGTGGAATAAGAATCTTTCCTCTGTAAGCCATGCGTGTTGTAAAAGTCAACTAAAATGCAGGAACAATGGGCTAGTAACCCCTTTTCCTGTATAGCTTACTAAAAAGAAAAAGAAGAAAACCGTCAAAGTGGGATGTTTGAATGTGCGTGGATGTTGTGCGAATGATAAGAAAGAGATGATTGTAGATGTTATGAATGAAAAGAAGCTGGATGTCTTGGCTTTAAGTGAGACAAAGCTGAAGGGGGTAGGAGAGTTTCAGTGGGGAGAAATAAATGGGATTAGGTCAGGGGTTTCAAATAGAGTTAGAGATAAAGAAGGAGTGGCAATAATGTTGAATAATCAGTTATGGCAGGTAAAGAAGGAATATAAATGTATAAATTCAAGGATTATGTGGAGTAAATTAGAGGTTGGATGTGAAAAGTGGGTTATAGTAAGTGTTTATGCACCTGGAGAAGAGAGAAGTGTAGAGGAGAGAGAGAGATTTTGGGAAATGTTGAGTGAGTGTGTGGGGAGTTTTGAACCAAGTGAGAGAGTAATTGTGGTTGGGGATCTTAATTCTAAAGTGGGTAAAAATGTTGTGGAGGGAGTAGTAGGTAAATTTGGTGTGCCAGGGGTAAATGAAAATGGGGAACCATTAATTGAACCATGTGTAGAAAGAGGTTTGGTAATAAGTAATACATATTTTATGAAAAAGAGGATAAATAAATATACAAGGTATGATATAGCACGTAAGGAAAGTAGTTTGTTGGATTATGTATTGGTGGATAAAAGGTTGATGGGTAGGCTTCAGGATGTACATGTTTATAGAGGGGCAATGGATATATCAGATCATTATTTAGTTGTAGCTACAGTTAGAGTAAAAGGTAGATGGGACAAAAAGAAAATGGCAACAGCAAGTAAGAGAGAGGTAAAAGTGTATAAACTAAGGGAGGAGAAAGTTAGGGTGAGATATAAGTTACTATTTTCAGAAAGGTGGGCTAGTGCAAGTATGAGTAGTGGGGGGGTTGAAGAGAGTTGGGATAGTTTTAAAAATGCAGTATTAGAATGTGGGGCAGAAGTTTGTGGCTATAGGAGGGTGGGTGCAGGAGGAAAGAGGAGTGAGTGGTGGAATGAAGAAGTAAAGGGTGTGATAAAAGAGAAAAGGTAGCTTATGAGAGGTTTTACAAAACAGAAGTGTTAATAGAAGAGCAGAGTATATGGAGAGCAAAAGAAAGGTGAAGAGAGTGGTGAGAGAGTGCAAAAGAAGAGCGGATGAAAGAATGGGAGAGGCTCTGTCAAGAAATTTTGCTGAAAACAAGAAAAAAATTTGGAGTGAGATAAACAAGGTAAGAAAGCCTAGGGAACGAATGGATTTGTCAGTTAAAAACAGAGTAGGGGAGTTAGTAGATGAGGAGCTGGAGGTATTGGGTAGATGGCGGAAATATTTTGAGGAACTTTTAAATGTCGATGAAAAAGGGAGGCGGTAATTTCATGTACTGGCCAGGAGGTACAACATCGTTTAGGAGTGAAGAAGAGCAGGATGTGAGTGTGGGGGAGGTGCATGAGGCATTACGTAGAATGAAAGGGGGTAAAGCAGCTGGAATTGATGGAATCATGACAGAAATGTTAAAAGCAGGGGGGGATATAGTGCTGGAGTGGTTGTATTTTTTGAGTATACCAGGTAAAGTGTATGGCAGGGTTATTATTGAAAGAATTAGAGGTAAGACAGAGAGTAGGATTGCAGATGAGCAGGGAGGCTTTAGAGTGGGTAGGAGATGTGTAGATCAAGTGTTTACAGTGAAGCATATATGTGAACAGTATTTAGATAAAGGTAGAGAAGTTTTTATTGCATTTATGGATTTAGAAAAGGCATATGATAGAGTGGATAGGGGAGCAATGTGGCAAATGTTGCAAGTGTATGGAATAGGTAGTAAGTTACTGAAGGCTGTAAAGAGTTTTTATGAGGATAGTGAAGCTCAGGTTAGGGTGTGTAGGAGAGAGGGAGATTACTTCCCGGTAAAAGTAGGTCTTAGACAGGGATGTGTAATGTCACCATGGTTGTTTAATATATTTATAGATGGGGTTGTAAAAGAAGTAAATGCTAGGGTGTTGGGGAGAGGGGTAGGATTAAATTATGGAGAATTAAATGCATAATGGGAGTTGACACAGTTACTTTTTGCTAATGATACTGTGCTTATGGGAGATTCTAAAGAAAAGTTACAAAGGTTAGTGGACGAGTTTGGGAGTGTATGTAAAGGTAGAAAGTTGAAAGTGAACATAGATAAGAGTAAGGTGATGAGGGTATCAAACAATTTAAATAAAGAAAAATTGGATATCACATTGGAGAGAGGGATTATGGAAGAAGTAAATGTTTTCAGATATTTGGGAGGTGACGTGTCAGCGGATGGGTTTATGAAGGATGAGGTTAACCATAGAATTGATGAAGGAAAAAAGGTGAGTGGTGCGTTGAGGTATCTGTGGAGACAAAAAACGTTATCCATGTAGGCAAAAAAGGGAATGTACAAAAGTATAGTGGTACCAACACTTATATGGGTGTGAAGCATGGGTTGCAAATGCTGCAACGAGGAGGAGGCTGGAGGCAGTAAAGATGTCCTGTCTAAGGGCAATGTGTGGTGTAAATATTATGCAGAAAATTCGGAATGTGGAAATTAGGAGAAGGTGTGGAGTTACTAAAAGTATTTGTCAGAGGGCTGAAGAGGGGTTGTTGAGATCGTTTGGTCATTTAGAGAGAATGGATCAAAGTAGAATGACTTGGAGAGCGTATAAATCTGTAGGGGAAGGAAGGCGGGGTAGGGGTCGTCCTAGAACAGGATGGAGGGAAGGGGTAAAGGAGGTATTGTGGGCGAGGGGCTTGGACTTCCAGCAAGCATGTGTGAGCATGTTAGATTGGAGTGAATGGAGACGAATGGTTTTTGGGACTTGACGATCTGTTGGAGTGTGAGCAGGGTAACATTTTGTGAAGGGATTCAGGGAAACCAGTTAATTGATTTAGTTGGACTTGAGTCCTGAAAATGGAAAGTACAATGCCTGCACTTTAAAGGAGGGGTCTGGGATAGTGACAGCTGGGAGGGACAATTCTCAGCTGTCGTATCTGAGCTCCTCTGCAAAGACAGTGATTATGTATGAGTGTGGTGAAAGTGTTGAATGATGATGAAAGTATTTTCTTTTTGGGGATTTTCTTTCTTTTTGGGTCACTCTGCCTCGGTGGGAGACGGCCGACTTGTTGAAAAAAATAATAATAATAATAATAATAATAATAAAAATAATAGTTTATTTAGACATGATACAATGCTGTTATTTAGACATGATACATAGTTAGGTATAAATGAGGTGTACATGCCAAAAGCCCCTAATATGCTGTGCATTGTGGGCATTCTTAAGACTAATTAATAGTAGACTACATGGTAAAAAATTATGGTTGATAATTTACAAAATAGGTATAATTGTGTATGTAAGTTGTAAAATTTGAACATTAGTTGAACATAATAATTTATTAATTGTTGCAATGCGATTAATTGAATGAGATCAAATAATTTAAAACAATTAGTTGCATTGGATTTTCAGTTTATATGGTCATTATATAAGATAATGTTATTGAAACAGTTAGCTCAATATGCATTATTTATAATAGGTTTTTACATTTTAGTGATTAATCAACTTTGTTGGGAATGTTTGATATTGTGCACCTAGGTTTGGGTGAGAAGGTGGTTTTTTAGCATCGTTTTGAATTGGGGTACAGGCAGGGTTTCTTTGGCAATCACAGGTAATGAATTCCAAATTTTCGGGCCTTTTATATGCATTGAGTTTTTGCATAGTGTTAGATGGACACAGGGAACATCGAGGAGTGATCTGTGTCTAGTGTTATGGTCATGTGTTCTGTTAAAGTTGGTAAGGAGAAGTTTAAGTGGTGGGTTAATATTTGCATAGATTGTTCTATGTATGTAATAGGTACAGTAAAAAGTATGGATGTCTTTTATGTAGTTCTTTTCTATTTCCTTTTATCTCCATGGGGAAGTGGAGAAGAATCCTTCTTCCTAAAGCCATGCATGTAGTAAGAGGTGACTAAAAAGCTGGGATCAAGGGGCTAGTAACCCCTTCTGTATAAATTACTAAATGTAAAATGAAGAAAAATTTATGTTTCTTCTTTTTTGTGTCACTATGCCTCGGTGGGAGACAGCTTACACAGTGGAACCTCAGTTGTCGACTGCATTACTTGTCGAACAAATTGGTTTTTGAATGAGGAATTCGAGAAAAAATGTCCTGGTTTTTTTGTGTTCTCTTGGTTGTAGACCGACAACACAAATGACTCAGGTTACGTGTTCACAGAATGTGCACTGGACAATGAGTTGACAGCATGGGTCTGAGTCAAGGCTAGTAGGGGTTGGTTTGATAATTTTAAGAAGAGAAGTGGCATTCATAGTGTGGCTAGGCATGGGGAGGCTGCCAGTGCTGACAAAATGGCTGTTGAAAAGTATGTTACTGAATTCCAAGAGTATGTAGAGGCTGAGGGGTTTGTCCCCCAACAAGT
Organism: Cherax destructor; assembly: GCA_009830355.1. NCBI lineage: Eukaryota > Metazoa > Arthropoda > Malacostraca > Decapoda > Parastacidae > Cherax > Cherax destructor. Next base: position 22,995 of record WNWK01021427.1, read on the forward strand.
ATTTAATTGTGATGAGATAGGCCTCTTCTGGAAGAAAATGCCCAGGAGGGGACTTGGAATTGAAGCCTTTAACTGTTTATCATTCCAAAAATCCACAAGTTTTTAAGAAGAACAATGTTATGAAAAACAAATTGGCTGTAATATGGAGGGCCATCACAAAAGCTTGGGTAACAAGGCATTTTTTTATTGAGTGGGTTCATCGAGATCTTTGCTCCCACTGTCAAACAGTACCTCATTAAAAAATAATTGCCACTCAGGGCCCTTTTACTTATGGATAATGCTTCTGCTCACCCTCTGAGCTTGGAAAACGAGTTGCTGGAGTTCAGTTTTATAACTGTGAAGTTCTTGCCTCCTTACACCACTCTCATCCAGCCCATGGACCAGCAGGTCATTTCTAACTTCAAGAAACTCTACACTGAAGCACTTTTTGAAAGGGGCTTTGAAATCACTTTAGAAACAAATTTAACCCTCAGGAAGTTCTGGAAGGACCATTTCAATATCCTCACCTGCTTGAGGCTTAGAGATAAAGCCTGGGAAAATGTGTCTTCCAGGACTATGCAGTCAGCATGGAAGAAATTGTGGCCTGACTTTGTGGCAGCCAGGGATTTTGAAGATGAGCCTGAGCCAGTATAGGATATTTTGTCCCTGGGGAAGACCTTGGCCTAGAGGTGACTGAAGATGATGTGGAGGAGTTGGTGGACGAGCATAGAACTGAAATCACCACAGAAGAACTTATAGACCTTTAGGAGGAGCAGCAGCAGATTGCAGCAGAGGAGCTGTCATCAGGGAAAAAGAAGGGAAGGGATGATGTTCCCATTGCATTTGTCAAAGAAATGTGTGTTAAATGGCATAAAGTGCAGGAATTGGGTGAAAAATGCCATCCAAACAAAGCAATGGCCATTCATCTCTCTAACATGTACAATGACAGTGTAATGTCTCAATTTGACAAGTGCTAAAACGGAGCCTGAAACAAACCTCACTGGACAGGTTGTTTAACATATTTATAGATGGGGTTGTAAAAGAGTAAATGCTTGGGTGTTGGAGACATGGGTGCGATAAAATTATGGGGAATCAAATAAAAATGGGAGTTGGCACAGTTACTTTTTGCTGATGATACTGTGCTTTTGGGAGATTCTAAAGAAAAGTTGCAAAGGTTAGTGGATGAGCTTGGGAGGGTGTGTAAAGGTAGAAAGTTGAAAGTGAACATAGATAAGAGTAAGATGATGAGGGTATCAAATGATTTAGATAAAGAAAAATTGGATATACATTGGAGGGAAGGAGTATGGAAGAAGTGATTTTTTTTTTTCAACAAGTCGGGGGTCTCCCACCGAGGAGGGTGACCCAAAATAAAAGAAAATCCCCCCCAAAAAATACTTTCATCATCATTCAACACTTTCACCTCACTCATACATAATCACTGTCTTTGCAGAGGACCTCAGAATACGACAGTCTAGAAGTCCCTCCAAACTGCCAACATTCCAAACCCCTCCTTCAAAGCGCAGGCATTGTACTTCCCACTTCCAGAACTCAAGTCCAACTAAATCAATTAACTTGTTTCCCTGAATCCCTTCACACAATATTACCCTGCTCACACTCCAACAGCTTGTCAGGTCCCAAAAACCATTCGTCTCCATTCACTCCTAACGCTCACACATGCTTTCTGGAAGTCCAAGCCCCTCGCCCACAAAACCTCCTTTACCCCCTCCCTTCAACCTTTTCGAGGACGATCCCTACCCCGCCTTCCTTTCCCTACAGATTTGTACGCTCTCCAAGTCATTCTACTTTGATCCATTCTCTCTAAATGCCCAAACCACCTCAACAACCCCTCTTCAGCCCTCTGACAAATACTTTTAGTAACTCTACACCTCCTCCTAATTTCCACACTCCGAATTTTCTGCATAATATTTACACCACACATTGCCCTTAGACAGGACATCTCCACTGCCTCCAGCCACCTCCTTGCAGCAGCATTTGCATCCCATGCTTCACACTCATATAAGAGTGTTGGTACAACTATACTTTCGTACATTCCCTTCTTTGCCTCCATGGATAACGTTTTTTGTCTCCACAGATACCTCAACGCACCACTCACCTTTTTTCTTTCATCAATACTATGGTTAACCTCATCCTTCATAAACCCATCTGCTGATAAGTCAACTCCCAAATATCTGAAAACATTCACTTTTTCCATAATCCCTCTTTCCAATGTGATATCCAATTTCTCTTTATTTAAATTGTTTGATACCCTCATCACCTTACTCTTATCTCTGTTCACTTTCAACTTTCTACCTTTACACACACTCCCAAACTCATCCACTAACCTTTGCAATTTTTCTTTAGAATCTTCCATAAGCACAGTATCATCAGCAAAAAGTAACTGTGTCAATTCCCAGTTTGCATTTGATTCCCCATAATTTAATCCCACCACTCTCCCCAACAGCCTAGCATTTACTTCTTTACAACCCCATCTATAAATATATTAAACAACCATGGTGACATTACACATCCCTGTCTAAGACCTACTTTTACTGTGAAGTAATCTCCCTCTCTCCTACACACCCTAACCTGAGCCTCACTATCCTCATAAAAACTCTTTACAGCATTCAGTAACCTACTACCTATTCCATATACAGTGGTACCTCGAGTTACGATATTTTTTCGTTCGAGAATGCTGTTCAAGTGCCATTACCAAACGAATTTATCCCCATAAGGAATAATGTAAAATAGACTAGTCCTTTTACACCCCCAAAAATATACTTACAAAAGCATTTAAAAAAATAAACTTACATAAAAGGGCGATTTTGGGGACCATCGTAACTCGAGGTACCACTGTACTTGCAACATTTGCCACATTGCTCTCTTATCCATATTTTCAGATATTTGGGAGTTGACTTGTCAGTGGATGGGTTTATGAAGGATGAGGTTAACCATAGAATTGATGAAGGAAAAAGACGAGTGGTACCATGAGGTATCTGTGGAGACAAAATGTGTTATCCATGGAGGCAAAGAAGGGAATATACGAGAGTATAGTGGTACCAAGACGCTTATTTGGATGTGAAGCATGGATTGTAAATACAGCAGCAAGGAGGGGCTTGAAGGCAGTGGAGATGTCCTGTCTAAGGACAGTGTGTGGTGTAAATATTATGCAGAGAATTCATAGTGTGGAAATTATGATTAGATTTTTTAGATTTTCCACCGAAGTGACTAGTTTATTGTTCACCCCATATCCATCCTGTGGACAGTAGCGCAAGAGCATATGGATACACAAAAGGCCCAGGAACTAGGCCCCAAAAAGGTTAACAGGTGTACATTTGGATTTATATCTACACATCTACAGTTCACTTATCTGTTACAATAAATTTAGGAAATTTGCTTAGTATATCTGGTATCTTATTTTCATTAATAAGATATCTTGACATGTCACATAGGTTATTATACTGTCTATCTCTATATTCCTCATTAAGTGGACAATTAAGCACATAGTGTTCAAGACAGTGACCATATGCCTGATCACATAATTTGCATTTAGTTTGATCATCATCTGTGTGTCTCAAAACTGCCAGAAGTACTTGTATCCAAGCCTAAACCTGGCCACTACAACATCAGTCTGTTCACATTGCAAGTTGCTCCATAAACATACTTATCTATGTTCATGTTATAATAATAGGTTATAGCTCTACTCAGACCTCTAACTGCATTCCTATAACAATCATTTTCATTATTTACTTCTCTCCTAATATTATTCCTAATGCTAGACACAGATATGCCAAAGTTATATTCTACATTCTCCTTCTATAATAATAAATAAATAATATAAATAAATTTTTATTTCAATGCAAGTTTACATCGAGATTTTGTTATTACAAACATGAACTGAAGTGCAAAGAGAGCCACTAGCATGCCATGGCATTAACCCTTTAACTGTTTCGGTCATATATATACGTCTTACGAGCCAATGTTTCGGACGTATTAATATGCATAAATTCTAGCAGCCTCAAATCAAGCAGAAGAGAGCTGGTAGGCCCACATGTGAGAGAATGGGTCTGTGTGGTCAGTGTGCGCAGTATAAAAAAAATCGGGCAGCCAGTGGTGCATTGTGGGAATGCCATTTCAGTAGTCCTTGTTCAACATGCCTAGCGGTAAGAATTATCGACTCCTTGGCGCATCTGGGACTCTTCTCTTTCTCAATGATAGCTCTAACACAGATGGAAGTGTCTCTGAAGATAAATTTCATGGTTTTGAGGAGTTTGTGACCGAAAGCAATGCCCAGGATACCAGAAGGAAGGAAGAGATGAGAGGAAGGAAGGAAGAGATGAGAGGAAGGAAAGAAGAGATGAGAGGAAGGAAGGAAGGAAAGAATTAAGAAAGGAAGGAAGGAAGAGATGAGAGGAAGGAAGGAACAAAAGTAAGAAAGGAAGGAATGAAGGAAGAAAGGAAGGCAAGAAGGAAGAGATGAGAGGAAGGAAGAAAGAAAGGAAGGAATGAAGGAAGAAAGGAAGCTAGGAAGGTAGGTATGAAGGAAAGGAAGGAGGTTGTGAGGAAGAAGACATGGGTCCCCTTTTGTGTTGACAGGTTGACAGGCAGTGAGGCTGGTGAGTAATGGTATAATATGTCATTTTGACAGCTGCTTTACCCTGACTCAGCAAATTTAGATGTCCATACACACACAAGCTTGAAGCTTTGAAGTGCTAATTGCAGTTGATGGAAAGTGTCCAGTCATTATATATGTGTACGTATATATATTATAGAACAATAGTAATAAGTTATTTTTTTTATTGTTGGTTAGTGTTTACATGGAGAGAATTCCAGGGGTCAACGGCCCTGCGGCCCGGTCTGTGACCAGGTTTTGTAAATAATATAATGATACTAATGTTTGTGCGATTATTGTGTTGCATACAACGAGTGTATATATATATACATTTCACATTACTTTGGTCTCACAGGCCACATAAGTTACGTAAAAAAATAAAATAGTGAAAAAACAACAAACCTACGAAAGGAAGTAAACCAAAGTTTACAGGGTGAGAGGCATTCGCCGCTGTTGCCATACGCGGCTCATTTTTTGCCAACTTTACGCCTCTATATCTCGGTAAGTACTGATCGCAAAATATTTTTTTATTTATTTAAACACTCAGAAAAATAATCCTAACATTTTGGTAAGAAAAAATAATTTTTTTTTTCGAATATTTCCTGACATAGAATGACAGTTTCAGAAAGGGGCCTCTGACAGTCAAAGGGTTAAGGGCAGATTAATCTAATGGCTTATAGACTACTTAATACTAGAGAAGTTGATTGAGTGTGTTTTAGTTAAACATTTGCTTATAACAGTTAATAAATGTACTCAAATTATAATCTGTGGATATTACATTGTGACAAGTGTTTTGTAGGATGGTTACATCAATAGTAAATCTTTTTTTTTTTTTTCCAACAAATCGGCAGTCTCCCACCGAGGCAGGGTGACCCAAAAAGAAAGAAAATCCTCAAAAAGAAAATACTGTCATCATCATCATTCAACACTTTCACCTCACTCATACATAATCACTGTCTTTGCAGAGGCGCTCAGATACTACAGTTTAGAATTAGTCCCTCCAAACTGTCACTATCCCAGACCCCTCCTTTAAAGTGCAGGCATTGTACTTCCCATTTCCAGGACTCAAGTCCGGCTAAATTAATAACCGGTTTCCCTGAATCCCACTCCAACAGCTCGTCAGGTCCCAAAAACCATTCGTCTCCATTCACTCCTATCTAACACGCTCACACACGCTTGCTGGAACATAACAGTGAGCATTGGTGAAAGTAAATTTACAGTATGAGTATTTAGTTTAGGGTGAGTAGGTGGTTTTTGAGAAGAGTTTTTAATTGATGTTCAGACCATGTTATTTTAGTATTTACTGGTAATGAATTCCAGATTTTGGGGCCCTTTATGTGCATAGAATTTTTACACAGGGTGATATGGACACGGGGTATATCAAAAAGTGATCTGTGTCTTGTGTTATGGTCATGGGTCCTATTAAAGTTGGTGAGGAGAATTTTGAGCGGAGGGTTTATATTAGAGTGTAGAGTTCTATGTATGTAGTATGCACAAGAATAAGTATGAATGTTCTTTACGGTGAGTAGTTTTAGGCTTTTGAATATTGTGGAGTATGCTGTCTAGAGTGGGAATTTGTTATCATTCTGACTGCTGCCTTTTGCTGGATTATGATTGGTCTAAGGTGATTTAATGTTGTTGATCCCCATGCACAAATTCCATAGGTGAGATAAGGATAGATGAGTGAATGATACAGTGCAAGGAGAGCTGATTGAGGCACATAGTAGCGTATCTTTGATAGTATGCCTACTATCATTGATATTTTCTTGGAAATTTGTTGTATGTGTGTTTGGAATTTAAGACTACTGTCAATGTGGATTCCTAGGAATTTTCCCTCTGTGAGTCTTGTGATGGGAGAACCATTGAGCGTTATGTTAAGTGGAACGTTTGTGGCTCTGTTTCCAAACTGAATGAAGTTGGTCTTGTCAGTATTGAGAGTAAACTTATTAGTCGTCATCCAGGTTGATATTTTCTGTAATTCAATATTAACAGTGTTGGCCAGTATGAGTGGGTTTGGGCGAGTGAAGACATATGTAGTGTCATCTGCAAACAATATGGGTTGGTTTGAGTAGTTGTGGTGCATTCGGTAGGTCATTGATGTAAATGAGGAATAGGAATGGTCCTAGGACACTTCCTTGTGGGACACCGACTGTAATTTGTTGTGTGGAAGAGTTAGCTCCATTTGTGTATATGTATTGGCTTCTGTTACTAAGGTATGACTTTAGGTAGTTGAGTGAGTGCCCTCTTATACCGTAGTTTTCTAATTTTGTGAGCAGTAAATCATGGTCAACTGTATCAAAAGCTTTGCGTAAATCAATGAAGATTCCCAGTGGGACTTCTTTCTTCTCAAGTGCGGTGTATATTAGCTCTAGCATGTGTATAATAGCATCATTTGTGCTCTTGCTAGTCCTGAATCCAAACTGACAGGGGTTGAGTATGTTGTGGGAGATGAGGTAGGAATAGATCTGCCTATGAATTAATTTTTCAAAGATTTTAGAAAGCAGAGGTAAGTTAGATATTTTTCTATAATTATTCAAGTCTTCTTGATCACCTCCTTTGTGGATCGGGGTGACCCTGGCTATTTTGAGAATTGATGGGAAGGTAGAGGCTTCAATGGATTTGTTGAAGAGGGTTGCAATAATAGGTGACAGTACCTGAGAAGCTTTTTTGTACATAAAAGGTGGTAAGCTGTTTGTCTCCTACCTTGTTTTTAAAGGTGTTGATGATGAGCGAGACTTCTATTGGGTTGGAGCTAAGAATAGTGTATTTGGACAGGTGTTGGTGAGGTACATAGTCTGATGGACGGGTGTTCGAGCTTGGGATTTTACTCGCTAGATTCTTTCCTATGATGGAGAAGAAAACATTAAGTCTGTTTGCTGTCTCAGTTGGTGAGAGTAGGGGTTCATCTGATTTTGTTAATTTGATTGTTTTGTTCTTGGATATCTTTTTATTTCCTAGAATTTCAGATAGGGTTTTCCAGGTCTTTTTCATATCACCTTTTATGTTATGTAGTCTGTTCTCATAATACAATTTTTTTGACCTTATCAGGCTGGTAAGGTTTGACGAGTAGCGTTTGGATTGTTCTCTGGTTATTTGACCCCTTCTGTACTGTTTTTCATATTGGTGCCTTTTGTTAATGGATTTAAGGATGCTGGGTGTTAGCCAGGGACTGTTAAGTCTCTTAACTGTGATCTGTTTAGCTTGTTTAGGGCAATGTTTGTTATAAAGGTAATTTTTTTTTTAACCCTTAAACGGTCCAAACGTATATATACGTTAGTACTGCTATTGCCGAAACGTATATATACGTTAAATTTTTCCTGCCTCCAAATTTGGCATGATTGGCCAGAGATGCCTGGTCAGCATAGAATGGTTCTTAACACTCAGTGTGTGCCATATTTAAAAAATCTGGGACCACTTTGTACCTTGTGTGAGCACCAGTTAAATTGAGCGCCTGCTAGAGCAAACACTGTGGCAAACACCAAGGATTCACTGATGTCATGTCATATTAACACTCCCCTTTGAAGTGAAAAGTGATGTCGGCAGGCTGGCAGGCCAGCTGGCTGCCTGCCTGCCTGGCCACCTGGCTGGCAAGCAGCTGGTTGACCACCTGGCTGGCCAGCAGCTGGCTGGTCAGCTAATTACCTGATTGGCTGTCTATCTCTGTCTGTTTGTCTGTATCTATCTGTCTCTGTCTCTATCTCACAGGAACACATAAGTAAATACAGTGGACCCCCGGTTAACGGCCATAATTCGTTCCAGAATGCTGTTCAAGTGCCGTTACCAAACGAATTTATTAACATAAGGAATAATGTAAATTAGATTAGTCCTTTTGGTCCCCCAAACATACACTTACAAAAGCACTTACAAATATACAATTACAGTGGACCCCCGAGTTTCGTAAGGTTCTTATTTCGTAAAAATCGTGTTTCGTAAGCTTTTTTCGATTTCGTGAATCGTAAACTGGCTCGTGTTTCATAACGTATTAGACCTGTCCGCCTGCTCCGCGCCTGCGTAGGACGCAGGATGCCCGCCAGTTAGTGATTGTGGTTTAGTGATTGTCAATGGTGAAATAAGTCACCATGGGTCCAAAGAAGCTTCCTAGTGGCACCACAGTGGTAGCAGGCATGCAGGGAGTGTAGCATTCATGCAGGGAGTGTAGCATTCATGCAGGGAGTGTAGCATTCATGCAGGGAGTGTAGCAGGCATGCAGGGAGTGTAGCAGGCATGCAGGGAGTGTAGCAGGCATGCAGGGAGTGTAGCAGGCATGCAGGGAGTGAAGCATTCATGCAGGGGTAGCATGCAGGGGTGTAACAGGCATGCAGGGAGTGTAGGAGGCATGCAGGGAGTGTAGGAGGCATGCAGGGAGTGTAGCAGGCATGCAGGGAGTGGCAGGGATGCAGGAGTGTAGTATTCATGCAGGGAGTGTAGCAGGCATGCTGGGAGAGTAGCAGGCATGCAGGGAGTGTAGCAGGCATGCAGGAAGTGTAGCAGGCATGCAGAGAGTGTAGCAGGCATGCAGGAGTGTAGCAGGCATGTAGGGAGTGTAGCAGGCATGCAGGGAGTGTAGAGGCATGCAGGAGTGTAGTAGGCATGCAGGGAGTGTAGCAGGCATGCAGGGAGTGTAGCAGGCATGCAGGAGTGTAGCAGGCATGCAGAGAGTGTAGCAGGCATGCAGGGAGTGTAGCATTCATGCAGGGAGTGTAGCATTCATGCAGGAGTGTAGCAGGCATGCAGAGATTGTAGCAGGCATGCAGGGAGTGTAGGAGGCATGCAGGGAGTGTAGGAGGCATGCAGGGAGTGTAGGAGGCATGCAGGGAGTGTAGGAGGCATACAGGGAGTGTAGCAGGCATGCAGGGAGTGTAGCAGGCATGCAGGGTGTAGCAGGCATGCAGGGAGTGTAGCAGGCATGCAGGGAGTG
>WNWK01021428.1:0-34116 GCA_009830355.1 Cherax destructor
AGATATTAGATATGAAATTCAGAGACCAGTTAAAAAAAAGATTTAAGGCAAACAGACAGGATATTGCAGTGCTAATTGAATTACAAAGGGTGAGGAACAGAGTGCAGGGCTTATAAAAGCGCAAAGGCAAGGCACTATTGCTAAAAAAATAAAATACAAAAAAACCAAAAAGCGGAAACAACTCAAACAGTTGGGGTATGCCATAAACCCGTAGATAGATCTATCATATACTGAATTTTGATAACGGGTATCCCACGAAACAACTAAAGTGGCAAATTGTTTTAATTCATACTACACAACTGTCGCATCAACACTAGTAATGCTACAAGCTGCATCAAATACCTTTAACACAGACTCTAATAAATTTAAAACATACTATACCAAAAAAAAGAGTAACCCCAAACAGTTGTCAACTAGTAAGTTTATCTCATGACTTTATCTTTATTTACTACAAGTACATGTACATGGTATACAGGCCTAGCTGACATCAGTGCATACTACTATATAGAAAGTCCTTGTTATGCTGAGCATTTCGGGCAGATTAGGTCAGTGTCCTGGATGCGACTCACACCAGTCGACTAACACCCAGGTACCCATTTTACTGATGGGGAACGGATCACCATGCCCAGCCCTTCTAGGGCAGGGTAGGTGCCAAGGCTGGAGTTTGCTACCATCTGCAGCTCTAAGCCTCCCCTTTCCCCCATTGGGGAAGGTGGCAGACCACAGAGGCCTAGCAACTACCTGCCTCGTGCTTGTGGGCGAATATGGCTGGGCCTGGGACCAGTTGGTCCCACCGCTGAGGTACCCCCCCCCATGAGAGACTTAGGTCTCTGCTACTCCCACGCCAGGGAGCCGAGGCCGGGTCGCCATCTGGTAAAGACCCGGGCCGGGAATTCTCCCGGTGAATCAACACCTCCTCCCCCTTTGATGGGGAACATAGACAACAGGTGTAAAGAAACACGCCAATGTTTCTGCCTTGGCTGGGAATCGAACCCAGGCCCTCGCCGTGTAAAGCGAGGCTTTAGCCACAGACCACCACTAAGCAGGTTAAACCCAACTAAGAGCACCGGCCCAGATAACATCCGTCTAAGTTCCAAAAAGATGGTGCCCCCGGAACTGGCAATCCCCATTGCTAAATAATAAATTTGTCCATCACCACTAATACAGTGCCAGGGGTTCAAGGAGGTCAGAGTTACTCCTATCTTCAAGAAAAATAGTAGGTCTGATGTCAGCAATATCAGTGTAATATCCAAAAATCTAGAGGGGGCGGTGTACTGTCAAGTAGTTAAGTGTCTTAGTGACAACAACATTCTCCATAGTTACCAATCAGGCTTTAGGAGATCTTACTCAACCGACACCTCCTAATTAATCTGATGGATTACATGAGAACTGAAATGTCTATGGGGTACCTCATAGGAATGGTAACTTTAGACTTGCAAAAGGCCATCGATACTGTCAACCCAATATATTATGTAAGAAACTTCAAGCTATCGGCATAGGTTCCACAGACTGGTTTAAGACCTATCTTAGCAACAAGAAACAAATTGTCAAAATCAACAAAACGGAATCAGAACCACTGGCGATTGCATGTGGATTTCCCCCCAAGGTAGTATTCTGAGTCCCTTATTATTCCTGTGTTATGTGAATGACATGCCCATCAGTGTCAAGTGCAAACTCCTACTGTATGCGGATGACAGTGCTCTGTTAGTGTCAGGTAAAGACCCACAAGATATAGCTAATGTAATAACACTGGAACTGGAGTCCTGCGCAAATGGTTAGTAGACAACAAACTATCGTTACATCTAGGGAAAACAGAAGCCATACTCTTTGGCAGAAATATAAACTGAGAAGGGTAAATAATTTTAATGTCCGGTGTAATAGGGAATCCATCACTTCAGTTTCCTCAGTAAAATATCTGGGAATCCCCTTTGACCCATACATGTCAGGAGAATTGATAGGTAACAGTGTAGTAAAGAAAGCAAATGCCAGACTGAAGTTCCTCTACAGACAAGCACAGTGTCTACCTACTGAGGCTCGCAGGACCCTATGTCTAGTCCTTATACTATGTCATATGGACTACGCTCAAATCACCCAGAACATAATGGTAAGATTCATCCTGGACCTGGGTTCAAGAGAACATGTAGGCCAGGATGAATTACAACAATTGGATATGCCCTTTTAGGGCAGGGTAGGTGCCAAAGCTTGAGCTTGCTACTATCTGCAGCTCAAAACCTGCCCTTCCCATCAGGGAGATGGGCCTAGCTTCTCCCTACGAGCCCTGTGCTGGTGGGGAATGTGGCTAGGTCTAGGGGCAGTTTTTCCCAACGATGAGGGGTATTGCACCTCCTCCCATGGGAGATATAGGTCTCTGATACTCCCGACAGGGAGCCGGGCCGGGTCACCATCTGGAAAGACCCCGGGGGAAAACTTCCCCGGCGAACAACCCTCCTCCTCCTCCTTAATTAAATCAAGTTTTAAAAATTTCTCATAAACAGTGTCCCGAATATCTTGCTGCCAATTTTGGCAAGGCTGGGGAAACCCAAAACAATCATATCTAGGGAGAGAGAAAAGCACAACTTTGAAAAACCCACAGTCAGGGCCAAAAGGGTTCAAACACCTTTTATTGAAAACAATAAAGGAATGGAACAGACTGCCTGCACATGTAAAGCCAGTCAAAACATCAGCCAGTTCAAAAAAGGGGCCCAAAAAGGGGAAAATGATAGGATACCAACCTGGAAAAAATCAGTAAACTAAATTCAACTGTAGCTCTCAAAGAAATAATCCTCTAAATACTGCTATTACCATGAAAAGGAAAATAGATATGTAAACGAATGCCTGACCAAACTGCGGCAAAATCTCCTCTAAAGACTAAGGTGTTGATTCAGGGAAATTCCCCCCGGCCCGTGTCTTTACCAGATGGTGACCCGGCTCCGGCTCCCTGGCGTGGGAGTAGCAGAGACCTAAAGTCCCCATGGGAGGGGTACCCCTCAGCAGTGGGAACCAACTGGTCCCAGGCCTAGCCATATTCGCCCACAAGCACGTAGGTAGATAGTTTCTAACCCCCTCTGGTCTGCCCCTTTCCCCCGCCCCAAGGAGGCTGACGGGGGGCAGGCTTGCGAGCCACAGATGGTTAGAAGCTCCAGCCTTGGCACCTACCCTGCCCTAGAAGGGCTGGGCATGGTGATCGACCTAAAGCCCAAAAAAGTTACGAAATGGCGGACAATTGGTGCTTTGCAAGAGATGGAAAAATTGTTGTTAAAAAGAGCCAAGAGGAAGGAGATATACTATTTCTACTGAACAAGAGCTGAAAAAGTTCCTCACAAGTCCGCCCTGAACTGGAATAATGCAGTTTGTCCCCTTTCCGTCAGTGTTATTAAACTCTTTATCAGTTTCCTCTACAAACCAAATTTTTTCCTTTTAATTGACAATCTGACAGCAGTAAATTGTCAAATTTAACTTAGTGCCATACTTTAAAACATTTTTTTGTTGTATGGTGCAGTATTTACCTTATACTGCCTTATTTTTTGCAGTATTTACCTTATTACTGCCTTATTTTTTAATTTTATACATTAACATTCTTACATTTTTTTTTATTAACTTTATACAATTTAAATTTCTTTTATCATTATTGCCCTATTCATTATTTTTTATCTTCATTGCCCAATTTTATTTTATCTTTTATTTTTATTAACCTACTAGCCTACTCATAGTCTACATTTAGATCAACAAATCTTTCTTAATTATTTCAATTACTTTACTTCTCTCACCGGCTATTCTTCGTCTGTCCCCACTTCCCCCTCGCCCTAGTGGGTCTTATAGAGTCTGAATGAACGACTGAACTATATATTTAATATATATGCAACTGTTGGGTTTAGTCCCCTTTTCCTTCTACTTTGGTTCTTCCTCTAATCGGCTGTTCTTCTTCTGTCCCCCTTCCCCTCGCCCCTGTGGTCCTTATGTAGTCTAATGAATTATATATTTGAAATTCCCCACATCATTGTGTTTGTGGTAAATTGTGTGACTTTTTTTGTATTCTTGTATTAAAACACCTACCTCATTGTATAAGTGACTTATTTTATATTTCTTGTATTAAAGAACCACCAAATAATTGCAATTATTTGCTTATATATTTTAAATAAATATTTAGCAAGCCATTTTCAAACTTTACCTCTATTTAGTATTAGTAATCACTTTATTGCTTAAAATTTGATCGAAACCTTTTTTACTATTACCCCAATAGTTTTTGCATTCATTTTCCTCTTATTGCCTTTTATAAACTCAAAGTTTCAACCAGTGCAATTTGAATCAAATAATTGTCCAAAACAATTTAATATAATCATAGTAATTTTTCCCAAACCATTCATTAGCCAGCCCAATTAGTAAATCATCAAAATGTTAAATATCCTATATTTCTTGAACAATTGTTCAAAATTTTAATAACCCAAAGTTAGTAAAATTTAATTAGTACCATATTATTAAGTTTAGCATTATCCATTGTTCTCACGTCTACTTATAGAACCCACAAAATCTTATGATCACAGGCATTGATCCTGACATCAACCTGTTTTTAAATGACTTACATGATTCCAACAGCAACTGCAATTATTACACAGCAGATCAATAAATAACAAAAGGCACAATAGTGACTGGAACAATACACACACAACCCGCAAATATAAAAAGAGAGGCTTACGGCTATGGGCTCTCCTCTATCTCCTATGCTTGCTAATCTTTACATGGAATACTTCGAGACTGTCCTTCTTCCCACTATTGATGTACGTCCTTCACTCTGGCTACGCTAGTAGATGACATCTTTGCTCTTTGGCCTCATGACTTAAATCTCTTCCAACCTTTTCTTGATTCTCTTAATAATCTTGCCCCTTCCATTAAGTTTAAAGCTGATCGGGAATCTAATTCTTTGCTTCCTTTCCTTGATGTTCATTTCCACCGCTCAGTTACAGGTTTTGCCTTCTCCGTGTACCGCAAGCCATGCACAGTGGCATGTACATTCATTACTTCTCTTATCATGCCTCCTCTGTCCAAGAAAAGTGTTCTTATCTCCCTCTTTCTCCGTGCTCTCCCGCATTTGTGATCCTCAGTTCCTTGAAGCAGAAATTTCCACTCTTCATAATTCATTTTCCCCTTGGCTACCCTTCCCATTTCATAGACTCTGCTTTCTCGTGCCAAACGGACTTTCTTCTCTCCTAAACCCTCTACTCCCTGGGAACTCTCCAGTCCTCTGCCTTCCCTACATCTCTGGTCTCTCTAATCTCAGCAACTCTCTCCGTTCCTTAGACATCAAACTTACCTTTCGTCAGACTAACACTCTTCTCACTAATCTAGTTCATACCTCCCCTCCCTCTACAGATTCTCCTGGTGTCTACTCTATTTCTTGCTCCTCCTGTCCTCTTCAGTACTTCGGAGAAACTGGCCGATCTCTTTCTGACAGACTCAAGGAGCACAAAAATAGTGTTAGGCTTGCCGACACTAATTATGCTCTTTTCTGTCATGTCAGAGATCCGATCATCCTATTGATTGGTCTTCTGCTAAAACTGTCTACCCTACGTCCAACTTCATAGTCGCCGCCTGGTTGAATCCTCCCTATACACAACTTTCCCTGTATGAATCTTAGCCCTGGCTTTGTCTCTATTGATGCTTACCTCTCCCATTACATTGTTAAATGCTCCAAACTTCAGAACACCCGTGACTTAACCTGATTCCTTTCCCCTTTCATCTCTTCCCCCTTCTCCTTTTTCTCCATGGGTTTTCTTTTCTTTCTTTTCTTTTGCCTTGCATTTGTCCTTTATTTTATTCGCCTTTCCTCCTCTGTGTTCTCGTCCAACACATGCGGGCCGCCACCATTAGTGCTCCTTTCCTAGAATATGACTGTCTCCACTACTACTACTACTACCACTTCCACTACTACACTACTACCTCCATTATTACCCCACTCTCTTGTACCCTTCCCTGTCTGCCTGCCTATATATACCCCTTCCACCAGTTCTGTGTGTTAGTGTGACTTTGTAAATGGTCCAAGTCGGGCCGAAACGTCGTCGTAAGCTCCTCTCTTTTTATATGTGCGGGTTGTGTGTGTACAGCAGATCAAGCGAAGACATCTCAGAGCCAACAATAAATAACTATCTTCAATTACAATGTTAGATCTTTGAGCCAACATTATGATGACCTCACAGCACTACTCCAATCCCAACAGACCAATATGTCAATCATCACACTCACTGAGACCTGGCTAAAGCCTGATACTACAGATGTCTATGCCATCCCCAGTTTACACCATTCACAACTGTAGGACAGATCAGCTTGAATGTATCAATAACTCTTGCACAAGGGATGAGCATGGAGAATATATTATAGCTAAATTTAAATCAAAGACCTGCAAAAACCCCTCACAGTGTTAAGCATCTACAGATTACCACATTCAAACATTCACCACTTTAGTGAAAAACTAGGAAACCTGATAACGTGCACACATGAACAAAGACCATTTGCTGCTCACAGGAGATTTCAACATGAATCTCCTACATGACCAGGACCACAAGTAACAGAATTCACAAACACTATGAGCAACTGCTTATTACTACCAACAATATCAAAACCTACAAGAATCTCCGAGACTAGTACCTCATTACTAGACCACATCTGGACTAACATTATATCCCCTCTAAAATCAGGCATAATCACAGACAACACCACAGACCACTACCCGACCTTTCTCATAACCAACCTAGGTAAATTGCCCCAAGATATTACGAAAGTTACCTTCAGACTACATAACGAGTCAGCTGTTAATAACTTTATAACAGCTATGATTAACATTGACTGGCATAATGAGTTATAAACATATTCTGATACTAATGAATGCATCAAGAATTTCCTTAAAAACCCCACTACCTCTATAACAAACATTGCCCTAAAAAAACTAAACAGATCACAGCTAAGAGACTTAACAATCCCTGGCTAACACCCACCATCCTTAAATCCATTAACAAAAGGCACCAATATGAAAAACAATACAGAAGGGTCTAATAACCAGAGAACAATCCAAACGCTACTCATCAATCCTTACCAGCCTGATAAGAAGGTCCAAAAATTGTATTATGAGAACAGACTCCAGAACATAAAAGGTGATATGAAAAAGACCTGGAAAACCCTATCTGCAATTATAGGAAATAAAAAAGATATCCAAGAACAATACCATCAAATTATCAAAAACAGATGAACCCCTACTCTCACCTACTGGACAGCAAACAGACTTAAGGTTTTCTTCTCCACCATAGGAAAGAATCTAGTGAGTAAAATCCCAAGCTCGATCACCCGTCCAACAGACTACCTCACCAACTTACCCTAATACAATATTCCTAGCTCCTACCAACCCAATTGAATTCTCGCTCATAATCAACACCTTTAAAAACAAGGCAGGAGACATAAACAGCTTACCACCTTTTATGTACAAAAGCTTCACGGTACTGTCACCAATTATAGCAACACTATTCAATAAATCCATTGAAGCCTCTACCTTCCCATCAATTCTCAAAATAGCTAATGTCACCCGATCCACAAAGGAGGTGATCAAACAGATTGAATAACTTGACTCACGAAATCGTAATGACACGATTGCAAACAAACCACATACCACGGGTGGGTTCGAACCCGCGTCATGTGGTTTGGTGAGTAGATTTGAATAATTATAGACCAATTTCTAATTTACCACTGCTTTCTAAAATCTTCGAAAAATTGATTCATAGACAGATCTATTCCTACCTCGTCTCACGCAATGTACTCAACCCTGTCAATTTGGATTCAGAACCAACAAGAGCACAAACGATGCTATTATACACATGCTAGAGTTAATATACACCGCACTTAGAAGAAAAGAAGTCCACTGGAAATCTTCATTTATCTACGCAAAGCTTTTGATACAGTTGACAATGATTTACTGCTCACAAAATTTGCACACTATGGTATAAGGGTCACCACTCAACTACCTAAAGTCATACCTTAGCAACAGAAGCCAATACA
The DNA here is from genome assembly GCA_009830355.1 of Cherax destructor. Taxonomy (NCBI): domain Eukaryota; kingdom Metazoa; phylum Arthropoda; class Malacostraca; order Decapoda; family Parastacidae; genus Cherax; species Cherax destructor. Next base: position 8,038 of record WNWK01021428.1, read on the forward strand.
TGTACACAAATGGAGCGAACTTTTCCACACAACAAATTACAGTCCGAGTCCCTCAAGGAAGTGTCCTGGGACCACTCCTATTCCTCATTTACATAAATAACCTACCAATGCATCACAACTACTCAAACCCATATTATTTGAAGATGACACAACATATGTCTTCTCACACCCAAATCCAGTTATACTGGCCAACACTGTTAATGCCGAATTACAGAAAATATCAACATGGATGACGACTGTAGTGGTTGTAGGTTAGTAAAACCAAGAGTAACTATAACATGTACTCTCTAAGGCCGCTCCATAACAACAACGACAATAACAAAACAATTATAAATGACTGAACCAAACAACATAGTATTCAATCCTCCTACTGCTCCCAACCCCTTACATTCCTCCTTTTCTAAATTACATTATATTATCCAACTTATAAATCCAACCTATCTGGAGGTTTGACAACTCTGCTGGAACGCCGGAGAATTGGAGGGTTTGACTGTCCTAGGTGCCTCCTCTTCTCTCACCCGGCTGGTTCCCTTATCAAACCTCCCAGGAGGTTCTTCCTGTATGCTAACCTGCTCTTTAAGTTTATTACCATTATTATCTGTTGTGGGCAGTTCCTTTAACCACTCCTTACTGCTTCTGGTACTGTTGGAATCAGTGGTTGCTCTCCACTCTAAACCTTGGCATGAGCTGATCTATATGCCTTTTCCATATCATGTTACCAAACCCTCATTAACACTTTATAATTCCTAACCCTAATACCTCCACAATTTTTCCTTCTAACCAAGGGTCACCTTTCCCAAAGTTCCTTGCATACACAGCATCATCAACTTTAAAATGCTTCACCACTCCTTGAAGGTCACCAGCAGGCATGTTAGGCAATGAATTGTCCTCTTTAACATGACATTTGACAGCGATACAGGGACTTTGAAATTCCTATGAAACATCATTTCTGCTGGTGTCTTATTTGTGGAGGAATGAACAGTTTTCCTATGGTTATATAAGAACCTACATAATCTGGTATTGAGAGAACTTTGTAAACTTGTGTAAACCTTCCTTCAATGTCCTTACCGCTCTCTCTGCCAGACCATTTGATGATGGATGGTATGGGGCTGGAGTAACATGTTCAATACTATTCTTACTAAAGAAGGCTTCCAGCTCTTGTGAGACAAAATAAGCAGCATTATCTGACACAACTGTGTCTGGTAACCCAAAATTACAAAAGGATTTCCTCAGTAACTCAATAGTAACTGTGGATGTCATGGAGCTAGTTACTTGCACATCTAAGAATTTTGAAAAGGAATCCACAATTACCAAAAAATATTTGCCCTCAACAGGACCTACATAATCTATATGTACTCTAGACCATGGTGTCCCAGTGCTGGGCCAAGATAGGACAGGAGATGAATTTGGCTTAAAATTCTGAAAACAAATGGGACAACTCTTTGTCACTTCTGCAATATCTTGGTCCATCTTTGGCCACCAGACCCACTGCCTAGCTTCTGCTTTCATAGCATTGATACCATTATGACCTATATGCAGATGCTCCAATACCATACATCTCAATTTTACAGGCACTACCACTCTATTTCTATACAATAATACATTATCATGAACAGTCAGATCTGATTTGACTGAATTATAATCAGATAAAAATACACTGTTTTTACACCATCCATATTTAACATTATTTACTACTTGGGATAATACAGCATCTATCCCAGTTTCCTCTTTGATTTTGTCAAATGATAAGTGTTTGAAATTGAGGAACTCTACTAATCTCACATATTCCGAAGGTATACCTGATTCTAAGTTGTGATCTTCAATAGGTAATCTACTAAATGCATCTGCAATAACATTTTCCTTACCAACCTTAAATGACAATTCATAATCATACTGAGCTAATAACAGAGCCCAACGCTGAATTCTGGCATTTGCATTTACTGGAATATGTTTTCCTTTACCAAACAACCCTAGCAATGGTTTATGATCTGTGCGAGCAACAAACTTTCTCCCTAGCAAAAATATCTGAATTTCTTAACAGCATACACCAAAGCTAGACCTTCTTTATCAAGTTGAGAATAATTCTGTTCTGCCGGAGAAAGTTTCTTACTAGCAAAATACACAGGGTTTTCCTGGCCATTTACTACCTGGATTAACACACATCCAACACCCACAGAAGAAGCATCAACCTCAATTATTAATGGATGTTCTCCCGTAAAATTAGTCAACAAAGCTGAACACTCCAATTGTTTTTAATTCTTTGAACAGCTTCCTCTTCCACTGAAGACCACTCAAATGTAGCCCCTTTTTAACAAATCATACAGTGGTGCCAAAATTAAAGAAAAATTCTTAATAAACTTACAATAGTAAGTCACCATCCCCACAAAGGACTGAACTTCTCCTACAGACGTAAGTGAAGGTAAATTCACAAGAGCCTCCACCTTCTGAGAAGAAGGTTTAATACCTGCCCCAGAAATCTCATACCCCAGATATGCAATAGATCTGGCTTTCAACACTGACTTATCCTTATTCAGTACTACATTATGCTCTTGTAAAATACTCAACACCTGCCTGAGTCTGACATCATGCTCAACTTCTGTGGCACCACATATTATGATATCATCTAAATAGGATGCAACCCCATCCAGGTTAACAAACAATTGGGAAATAAATTTCTGGAAAATACCAGATGAGGAAATTCCAAATGGTAATCTCTTATATTTAAAAGTCCCTGTGAGTATTAATTACTAAAAGATGTTGGCTCCTCTCATCTACAGGTATCTGTAAATAAGCATCTTTTAAATCTAATTTTGTAAATATTTTACTTTTACCCACTACAGACAATAATTCCTCAATCCTGGGTAAAGGATATCTTTCACAATGAATGTTTTGATTTACATATTTAAAATCCCACATATTCTCATAGGTACAGACCATTCACTATGCGAAATAGGCTCAATAATGCCTTTCTGCACTAATTTTTCTAATTCTTTCTCAATCATCTCTTTGTGAAAAAATGGTACTGGCCGTGCTTTCACAAACTTAGGAACAGCATCACTTTTCACATGAATTTTGGCCACAAAACTGGAGATAGGTTTATTAGAATCTACCCTAAAATTGTCTAACATTTCTTCAGCACTGTCTAGTTTGTTAATTTTGGTAGATTCATCCAATCCAGCAAGGTAAATCCCTACCTTTTCATGAGGTCTTTCCCACACAAGTTACTATTATGGGATTTCACTACATAAAACACTTGTGACACCTCTAAGTTATTATATCTTACCGGCAAAACCACCTGTCCCAGAAGGTTTATTTTCCAATTATCATATGCATTTACCCTCCTAGAACATGGCTCAATGTGCCCCTTTACTGCCTCTACCCAGTCTTTGGATAAAGTCGAGATGGACGCCCCACTGTCAATCTCAAAAGGTACCTGTTTATTGTTAATGATAAACCCATATTTCTCTGCCTTCATGGAAAACACTCTATCCTCTAAGGCATATAAGCTCATCACTTCCTCATCCTCTGAACTATCACCGCCATCCAGCACCTTAATTGACTTTGTTCTAGGATATCTAGGTGACTGCTGTGTCCTTGCTGTCCTGTTTTTTTCAATACTCGAATTTGATACAGCCTTAGGAGACACTTTTGACGATTTCTCTCTACACACTCTTCTCAAGTGGCCTTTCTTATGACACTTATTACAGAAAAGTCTTTAAACCTACAAGTACTACTACTGTGCTGGAACCCACAATGTTTACATTTCACAGCATTAATCACTTGTACCGCAGGAACAGAGTTCCGATCTGTAACAAATGCCTGTTCCAAGTTCAAAAGTTTGTCAAATAGTTTTGCACACTGCACACTTTGCAAATCCAAATTTTCTGCAACTAGGTGAGGAAAATACACTTCATCCACCACCGCCATAAACAACTGGTCCCTCACTCTGGGGTCAAATTGTCCCTCAAAGGTACAGTTCACAGCCAATGCTTTTAAATCTGTATATAATTCATGCAAGGACTCACCCTGTCTTTTCTTCCTCTGCTGAAAAGCCAACAAACTGCGGTGGTAGGCTGGTTTCACTGCATAATAACTTTTCAGTGCCGCTACCAAGTCGTCGTAACGCTTCGTGTGTGGTAAATCTGGTGCACACACATTACCTAAAACACTGTAAGTTTCTGATCCCAGGGACACTAGCAAGAAATTCCTCTTGTTATCTTGCTCTTTAATTCCTAAGTGAGCGAAATTGGCTTCCAACAAGCTTAGCCAGAGCTCCAAAGAAATCTTACGTGGGTCGAAAGGTTCCAACCTTCCTTGTGATGCTGCCATGCTGCCACTTGTTGCTGCTGTATCAACGTTCTGCTGCACTGTCCTCGACTGGCAATATCCCTACTACTTCAGGCCACAGTGGCCCACTATCCTTGGCTCTAATGATCCAATCCTCGTCGCCACTGTAGTGGTTGTAGGTTAATAAAACCCAGAGTAACTATAACCATGTACTCTCTAAGGCCGCTCCATAACAACAACGACAATAACAAAACAATTATAAATGACTGAACCAAACAACATAGTATTCAATCCTCCTACTGCTCCCAACCCCTTACAACGACTAACAAGCTTACTCTCAATATTGACAAGACCTACTTCATACAGTTTGGAAACAAAGCCACAAATGTTCCACTTAACATAACGCTCAATGGTACACCCATAAGAAGACTCACAGAGGGAAAATTCCTAGGAATCCACATTGACAGTGGCCTTAAATTCCAAACACACATACAACAAATTTCAAAAGATATGCTACTATGTGCCTCAATCAGCTCTAATGCACTATATCATTCACTTATCTACCCTTATCTCACCTATGGAATCTGTACATGGGGATCAACAACATTAAATCACCTTAGACCACTCATAAACCAGCAAAAGGCTGCAGTCAGAATGATAACAAATTCCCACTCCAGACAGCATACTCCACCAATATTCAAAAGCCTAAAACTACTCACCATAAAGAACATTCATACTTATTCTTGTGCCTACTACATACATAAAACTCCACACTCTAATATAAACCTGTGGAAAATATTGGGTATTTTCCGAAAGTTATATTCGCTCCAGGCCCAGACTCATGGAACTCCGTGTTCATCAAGAACTGCAAGAAGCCCCTATCACATGCTTTTAACATCCTATGGAGAGGGAGCATGGACACTGGGATCGTCCCGCAGCTACTAAAAACAACAGACATAGCCCCGCTCCACAAAGGGGGCAGTAAAGCAATAGCAAAGAACTACAGACCAATTGCGCTAACGTCCCATATCATAAAAATCTTTGAAAGGGTTCTAAGAAGCAAGATTGCCACCCATCTTGATACCCATCAATTGCACAACCCAGGACAGCATGGGTTTAGAGCAGGCCGCTCCTGTCTGTCCCAACTACTGGACCACTACGACAAGGTCCTGGATGCTCTAGAAGATAAACAGAATGCAGATGTTATATACACAGATTTTGCAAAAGCCTTTGACAAGTGTGACCATGGTGTAATAGCACACAAAATGCGTGATAAAGGAATAACAGGAAAAGTTGGTAGATGGATTTATAATTTCCTAACACGTAGAACACAAAGAGTAGTAGTCAACAGAGTAAAGTCTGAGGCAGCTACTGTGAAAGCTCTGTTCCACAAGGCACAGTACTTGCTCCCATCCTATTCCTCATCCTCATATCAGACATTGACAGGGATATAAGCCACAGTGCTGTGTCTTCCTTTGCAGATGACACCCGAATCTGTATGACAGTGTCCACCGTTGAAGACACTGCAAGACTCCAAGCAGACATAAACCAAATCTTTAAATGGGCTGCAGAAAACAATATGAAGTTCAATGATGAGAAATTTCAATTACTCAGATACGGAAAACGTGAAGAAATTAAAATCTCATCGGAGTACAAAACTAATTCCAACCACACAATAGAGCGAAAAACTAATGTCAAAGACCTGGGAGTGATCATGTCAGAGGATCTCACCTTCAAGGACCATAACAATGTAGCAATTGCATCTGCTCGAAAAATGACAGGATGGATAATGAGAACCTTCAAAACCAGGGATGCCAAGCCCATGTTGACACTTTACAGATCGCTTGTTCTATCTAGGCTGGAATATTGCTGCACACTAACTGCACCTTTCAAGGCGGGTGAAATTGCTGACCTCGAAAATGTGCAGAGAACCTTCACCGCACGCATAAGTGCGATAAACCACCTCAACTACTGGGAACGCTTGAAGTTCCTAAACCTGTACTCTCTAGAACGCAGGCGGGAGAGATACATTATTATATACACATGGAAAATTCTCGAGGTCTTAGTACCAAACTTGCACACAAAAATCACTCCGTACGAAAGCAAAAGACTCGGCAGGCGATGTAACATTCCCCCAATGAAGAGCAGGGGTGCCACTAGCACGTTGAGGGACAACACAATAAGTGTGAGGGGCCCAAGATTGTTCAACTGCCTCCCAGCATACATCAGGGGGATTACCAACAAGCCCCTGGCTGTCTTCAAGCAGGCACTGGACAGGCACCTCAAGTCGGTACCTGATCAGCCGGGCTGTGGTTCGTACGTTGGACTGCGTGCGGCCAGCAGTAACAGCCTGGTTGATCAGGCTCTGGTCCAACAAGAGGCCTGGTCACAGACCGGGCCGCGGGGGCGTTGACCCCTGGAATTCTCTCCAGGTAGACTCCAGGTAGATAAACTTTCCAATGTGAAGAGAGACCAGTAATGTGTTGTTGTTGGGTTTAACATTTATCTGGGCATGAAATTAGAACAATCAGATAGGCATGGGCAGAGGGTAGTGTGGAAGGGGACGCGGATTCAAGTGTAGAGCGCTGAGAAAAAAAAAAATAGAAAAAATACGAAAATGGAGTTTTTCTTACCAAAAAATAGCTCATCTTTCTGGCAACACCCTCGTATAATTCTCATCAATATACGATGTTTCTACAAGGAATTATAGTAATTTGTAACAGGAATGGTGTCGGCGCCTGTCATGACATGCGCGCTGATGATGCAAAAAAAAAAAAAAAAAAATCCGTTTTTTTTTCTATCAATTTCTTATATTTTTCTCTCTAATATAATACAAATTCACCATTTGATATCATAGAATAGTGGGCGGGGCTAATATGGCCTGAGAACTAATCAGGAGCCTTATCTCTACCTCTCGGATAAGAAGTGCTGACAGGGGATAAATTACGATGTAGCGGCCAGCACACACCAGCCAACAAATTGTTCTTTTCTTACGCTAATATCAATAATAATGTTTATTTACTTACTACAATTGATCTATTATGACCTAAGGCGACAAATTAATAGCAAAGAAACATGAAAAACACACCAGAATAAATATTATGTGGCATAATATGACGGTCTATCGGCTGGTAGTGGGAGGGTAAAATCGCCCTTATGGATTATGTCTTCTCGTTCTCACATCCTGGTGTGAGAGAAAACGGAGCTATCGATGGTAAACTGTAGTAGACACTCGTATATGGTGAAAACAGTGGAAAAAACAAGTATTTTTTCCGGATTTTTTTTTTTTTTTCCGACGACTCGGGGTGCCGCTCGCTTCGGCCATTATTTCGGAAGTAAGTTATTTACATTTGTGAGGGCAGTCAATGATTAATAATGAAAGAATTGACGTGATTGTCACAATAAACATAGAAGAATGACTGCTTTACAAGATACCGTGTTCCTTTTTGAAGTATCCCAAATATTTTCAGATTTGTGTGGGGATAAAATCCGATATTTTGCTAAATGTCAAGCAACCTACAAACTGTATTTTTTTTAGAATGAATATAAGCTTTTATTACAGAATAGGTACGCGCTGCACGATGGACTTAGAAGTGTTCTATCAGCAGGAAGTGTCAAAACAACTTTCCCAACTACCACTTCGGACTACATCTCTCCTAAGTGGAACTTTTAAGAATCTTCAGTAAATCTTCCGTGGTTCATTTGCTTTTTGGCCGATTTTATTGAAACTTCGTCAAAAGATAGTTCATATAAGCTGCTAATAGTACACAAAAAATGAGCGCAATTGGTAAACAAATAAAAAAAAATCGACTTTTTTCGTTAAGGGGCCCCTAAGGCTTGGGTGTTTTCCGAGATGGCGTCAGGAATAAGTAAGTAAGTTTATTTAGGTATACACAAATACAGTTACATAGATTATCATACATAGCAGCATATGTGTAGAACACCTAGGATAACCCAAAAAAGTCAGAGTGACTTATTTCCATTGGGGTCCATTTAATACCTTAATATTATACACTGTAGTAGATACTAGTTATTATACTATAATTAAAAGGAATAAGGTAAAAAAAAGTTATTTACATGTACATGTATGTTAGCAGAAAAAAAATAAAAATCATTCTCCTCCCTTTCTGTCGCTACATTCATTAGGTACCTTTTGGTTCTCTTCTTGAACTGGCTCATGCTATGACTGGCTTTGACATGTGCAGGCAGTCTGCTCCATTCCTTTATTGCTGTACAATAAAAGGTGTTTGAATCCTGGCCACTGACTGTGGGTACTACAAAGTTGTGCTCTCTCCCCCTAGTACTATGACTGCTTTGGTTCCCAGCCTTGACAAAATTGGCAGCAAGATATTCTGGACACTGTTTGTGAGCAATTTTATAAACTTGATTCAACTTAAGTTGTTTTACTCTGTCTTCAATATTCAGCATATCCAATTGTTGTAATTCATCCTGGCCTACATGTTCTCTTGGGCCCAGGTCCAGGATGAATCTTATCATTTTGTTCTGTGTGATTTGCAGTTTATCTTTCAGTTTTTTTTTTGTCAAGGCAGAGTACCATGAAGAGCAAGCGTAGTCAATATGACATTGTATAAGGGCTAGACATAGGGTCCTGCGAGCCTCAGTAGGTAGACACTGTGGTTGTCTGTAGAAGAACTTCAGTCTGGCATTCGCTTTCTTTACTACACTGTTCCCTATCAATTCTCCTGACATGCATGGGTCAAAGGGGATTCCCAGATATTTTACTGAGGAAACTGAAGTGATGGATTCCCCATTACACCGGACATTAAAATTATTTACCCTGCTCAGTTTACATTTCGTGCCAAAGAGTATGGCTTCTGTTTTCCCGAGATGTAACGATAACTTGTTGTCTACTAACTATTTGCTGCAGGACTTCAGTTCAAGTATAAATATATTAGCTATATCTTGTGGGTCTTTACCTGACACTAACAGAGCACTGTCATCCGCATATAGTAGGAGTTTGCACTTGACACTGATGGACATGTCATTTACATAACACAGGAATAATAAGGGACCCAGAATACTACCTTGGGGAACTCCACATGCTATCGGCAGTGGTTCTGATTCTGTTTTGTTGATTTTGACAATTTGTTTCCTATTGCTAAGATAGGACTTAAACCAGTCTGTGGAACCTATGCCGATAACTTGAAGTTTCTTGCATAATACATTGTGGTTGACAGTATCGAAGGCCTTTTGCAAGTCTAAAGTTACCATTCCTGTGAGGTTCCCTATCGACTTTTCAGTTCTCTGGCGTCTTCACCATCATTGTGCAATGTTATCATTTCAAGATTAAGTTATCATTGAATTACATTTTGTGATCAATATTACCTATCGTTCTACCTCTCTTTATTCTCATCTTTGTAATTTGTGATTAGGTGTAAGACCTTGTCTGTGCAATCCATTATTTTACCATATTATTAACACCCATACAAGAAGTCTGAATGTTTATGTTAGACCTTATGTTAGACTTCTAACTATATTAAATATGAGTAGTAACCTGAGTTAAATAAGTACATGTACATAACTGGAAGTGTTCATTGAACTGGAACCCTGTCTTACACCAGATACCTGTAAGTGAACCCTGGTCTTACACCAGATACCTGTAAGTGAACCCTTGATTTCTGTGTTCAACAGCCAGTAAGTGTTCACTTCTTCGTTGTATGCATTTTACTTTTTTTTTTTTTCATTTGCTCAAAAGTTAGGTATATCACTAGTTACTTAATTTACAATAAAATATTAATTAAAGTGTTCAGTCTACATATTCCCAGTGCACAATTAACTTTTATTGCCGCATTAATCACTTCTGCAACTTACTTTATTGTTCTCCAGTGACTAATTTCTGCAATTATTCTACATAGTATTTTGTGCTCTATTTTAATTTACTTATTGTTTATTTCTGACAGGTGCTAAAATTAAAAACTGAGTGCAATCTTTTCAGTAATACACTTCTTTTAATTGTTTCAGTATTGCATATTAGTTCTTAGTGTCATTTCTTTTAGGAAATTTGTTTTCCAGTATATTTTCAAATTGCATAAAATTACTGTTTGTATTTCTACTTTGCATTGTTTTACATTTTTACTAGTATATTTCTTGATTGAATTAAGAGTGAAGACAGCTCACTTTTACAATTAATTCACATTGCCGTAATATTTCCCATGTCATTGCATTTTCAATGTATCTCCTTATTTTCTACAGTGTAATTCAGTGAGTTGTCAATTCTCATGCAGTGTACCTTAGACATTTTTAATTACTTGTAATGTCTGCAATATATTTTTTTTTTAATTTAACAAGGTATCATATTAGGTGGCAGTAGCCTGTATTGTGTAATATTTTTGTAATCAATATTACCCACCGTACTACCTCTCTTTATTCTCATCTTGTGATTTGTGATTAGGTGTAAGACCTTGTCTGTACAATCCATTATTGTACCATATTATTAATACTGTGAGTCTTACATGAGCTATCATCACCGGCAAACATGGCAACTCTCACAGACGAATATATTTCTGCAGGTGATGACAATGATGATAGATTCCAGATCTTTATAAGTAAACAAAGAAGGAAAAGTGAGAAAGGGCTAGAGCGCCGACGTAGTCAGGCTCACTTGACTCGTAGGCAATGTGAACCTAGACGTCCATGGTGCACACAGGGTGCAAAAAGCCTTTCTTCTAAGGAAGACTGTGTTAAGCTGAACTTCCCTGACAACACCCTGCTGCAGGGTAGGTGTGCATGGCTAATGGCAGCAGTACATGCACAGCCGAAGGCGAGAATCCACTTTGGAATAAACTCACACAACTTTGTGTTTGTGGAACAGAACAAAGAACTGATCAGTGATCTACTTAACAGAAACTATGGGGATATTAAGCTGCTTCGCCCTCCATCAGACACGTATCACTTTAAGGGGTCAGTATCATAATATTTGGATACCCTCTCGACATGGACCCATCCCATTTGACTCTAAGCGAGCATATCATTAAGCCCAAGAGACTTAAAGGAAAATCCCAAATTATTGCCAGTTGGGTTGGCCCTGTGCCCCTCCCCCAAAATATCTGGGTGCCTGGCCTACGTTTCCTTCCCATCGATGTGTACCTACCCCCTCAACGTAGGTGTTACAAATGTCAACACTATGGCCATGTGGCAGTAGCCTGTGGAATACTACATTCTTGGTGTGGTAAGTGTGCTGGGAAACATTCCACTAGAGAATGCACAGTAGGCTTTGACAGCCAAAAGTATAAGTGCATTAACTGTAAAGAAGAAGGGGTTACAGTTTCCCATAAGGACTGCAGTCGGAACCCAAACAACCTTCGACGTAAAAATGACAACAGTCCTTTAATGCCATTTGAGGACGAGGCCATCCAGTCTACCACAACCAGATCTGAGACTGAACCTCTGCAAAGTGTGGATGAGTCCAACCTCATCGCAAATGATTCTGGTGATACCAGAGTGCCATCACACACACCAATTGTGGAGGAGCTAGCCAACCCTGCTAGCACATGTGGAACTACTGATAGTTTACCACCCATACCTATGCATCCACTTGAATTTTGGGATAAGTATGTCACTCCTCCCAATACACACATCTCCAACAGTCAGACGGACGCTACACATGTAACCCCCCTGGAAGCTGGAGATGAGTCAGATGCACAGGACCCACCCACAATGAATGATGAGGTAGTCATGTCACAGGCACCAACAAAGAGCCCTGATTTAACCAAAGTACCTGTTAAGGTTATTGGTGTTACAGAAAGAACTAAGTCAGGTGAGCCTTCCTCTGGAGAGGCATTTGATTCGCCTAACCTTCCTCAAATTATAACAAACTTGCAGGAAAAAATTGAGCATCTTGAACAGATGCTGACAAGTTTAATAAATATATGTAGTCAAGATGATGCTCCTGAGTGTGTTGATGATGTCAAAAGTGCATCAACAATCTCGGTCCAATTTCAAGCTATTTGTGAGAAAGAAGCCAATGACTCTTGGCTTCAAAAGTTGCCTTGGAACTGGCTGCCAATTTGCCGGAAAATGCTTAGAAATAAAGGTTCTGAAGATAAGCATGTACAAACTATGCTATTTGCTCTTAAGTGTCTGCACACTGTAGGCAAAGCATAATAGTCTTACCATCTTATGAACAAGAGATTGCAACAACTCACTACAATGGATAGATTACAAATTTTTTCATGGAACATTGCTTCTATTAGGAAGCGGTTGCCTGACTTACATCATATTAGTGCAACCAAGAATATTGATGTCATCTGTTTGCAGGAATGTAGACTGAAAGAAGGAGTACCTCCACCAAAGCTGTCTGGATATGCAGCTTATAACTTAAGGTCAACCAACTGTTGTGTGATGTATGTCAGAAAGAACTTGCCACATTCACTCCTTACCCTGCAGAGTCGAGTAAACATGCAGTATCATGGTGTCAGAGTATACGCAGGCGACTTTTCCATAAACATCTTTAACCTTTATGCCCCAGCAAACCAGCTTCGACCTGATGCTTTACCAGATCGCATCAATAGTGAACCTACCCTCATACTTGGAGATTTTAATGCCAGACATAAGAATATTGGTGGGTCTATAACAAACACCAATGGAACTAAACTAGTGAAATTTCTAAATGAGCATGATAATGTTCGTATTGTAGGCACTACTGAGCCCACTCACATATATGGAGGCATACTAGATCTGTGCCTTGGATTTAATACATCATATACGATGCATGACTCTGTTATAGTTGATGATCTTCTATCTGATCACTTCCCAAGACTCACAACTGTCAATCTTGATCATATCTCAAGCAACCAAGGAGCTAAATACAGAAGGAGGAAACTTATTCTCAACCCAGAACACAGAGAAAACTTTATTAACCACTTGGATCAATGGTATAAAGATTATGAGCCCACTGGCACACAAAAATTCAATGATGATCTAGTTACAGCTATTGAGACTGTACTCACAGATCAAGTGGGCAGGAAAAGACAACATAAACCTTCCACTAGAAATGACAATAAAAACCAATGTAAATATTATAATGACCCACAGCTACGCAATCTAACACATGCAGCTAGGAGGATTGGTAAAGCATACCGTGAGTGTAGAACCCCAGACCTTCTCAGAACATTCCAAGCTGCACTAACAAATGCAAGAAATAGAAAGCAAGAACTTAGGCAACAGGAATGGGAACAATTCGTTAATGGATTAAATAGGTCTACCCCTTTAAGTCTGGCATGGAAAGGTATAAATAAAATAACCAGGAAAAAGACTGGCAATGTTGCTCATCCCTTTCCACTTGAAAAAGCAAATGACCTCATAAATGACTGGTCCAAAATCTCCAGGCATGAAAACCTGCCATCTCATATTAGAGAAAACTTAGAGAGTGCTTCTGAAGAAATGTTTGAACTGATTAATTTTATGAGCCAAAATATTGATGAGAGTGATTGCCTCTTCACAGAGTATGAATTAGATAACGCATTAACCAAAGGTCGATCAACTGCTCCTGGAGAGGATGGTATAACCTATGATATTCTCAGAACTTTAAGGCACGTGCCTAATAATTCTTTGTTGGCACTGTATAATACCAGTTACATTGAGGAGTTCTTCCTACTTCCTGGACCAATAGTCTCATTGTGCCTATCCCTAAGCCCCAACAGCCTGATACATTTAGACCGATCTCCTTAACTAGCTGTCTTTGTAAAATTTTGAAAGAATGATACTTAACAGACTGTACTATAGAATCAGACACCAACTCTCCCCTCCCTCTATGGGTTCATGAAAGGTAAGAGTGTGCAGAATTGTATCTCCACCTTTCTCACCTCACACACCTCTACTAGTTTTACCACATTTCTTGATCTAAAATCTGCATTTGATATCGCGAACAGAACTGTTATACTACATGAACTAGCCAAAATGAATATTGGTGGTAGCCTACTCTGCTGGATAATAGGATACCTGTCAAACAGAGTATCCTCTGTCCTCTACCAAGGCTTTAGAAGCGAGTCTAAAGAAATGTCCCTAGGTACACCACAGGGAGGAGTTCTCAGTCCCATGCTATTTAATATTCTGATTAATGCCCTCCTAAATGCTCTACCTGCCTCACCTAAACATATAGCTATAAGCTATGCTGATGACATCATGATCCATACAACAGGGCATAAAAAGATGAGTTCCGTTCTTAATGAAGTTCAAGCAATTTGTAATCGACTAGGCCTCATAATATCTTCCTCTAAAACAAAGATATTAACAAGCAAACGACATCCCCCACCCATCTATTTGCAGGGTGAAAACATTAGCTACGTTAAAACTTACAGATATCTTGGTGTAGATGTACCCTTTACCAAATCTACTATACCACAACTAAATAAAAAATGCAAAGATAGACTAAATGCTCTTAAAGCTGTTGCTGGATACAACCCCAACTATGGTGCTAATGTGAGAATTGCGAGAATGATGTACATAGCCTATATTAGGTCCTTAATTGATTATGCTGCTCCCATGTTGATATTAGCTCGAGAAAGTTCTCTCCGACCCTTGGAGTTAATGCAAAATGAAGCTCTCTGAATTATTCTTGGCTGTCCCAAATCTACAAAGGTTCTTAATATGAGGAAGGAGCTTGGTATTACTAGTATCAGTGATAGGATTGTTGAGATTAACACTGTTCTTGGTATTAGATTGTTAAGAAATGAACCAGACACTGTCACAATGAATCTTACTAAATGTCTACAAGTAAATACTCACAGATCTAAATGGATTGTGAAAACATGCAATTACATTAAGTTTTACAACCTGCATGAATTGTATCAGTGTAGGCAACAAGAGCATTTCACCCCTCCATGGAAGATGTGTTCATTTAATATCACATACCTGCAAGTCCCTCCCAAGAAGCTCATTGCTAGTAATCCCTTCCTTAAATCACTTGTTAAAGCAACTGCTCAAGAAGAAATTTATCGCCTAGCTGGTAGTAATAAGTTATCTCAAGTTATATACACTGATGGATCTAAACAGGAGTCTTCTGGCAGGGCTGCATCTGCTCTGGTTGCCACCTCCCTAGTTAAGAACAATAATATTTTTTTTGAACTAGGCATAAGAATTAACAACTGGGCGTCTACACTGCAAACTGAATTGTTTGCAATCCTAATGGCACTAAAGCTAACTTATGACACTGAGCTTGACTCTATCATCATTACTGATTCTATGTCATCATTGAAGGCTCTTGACTTCTATAATGACTCTAACAGCATGCTCATTGGAGAAGCCAGGTATAGATACTCAAAAATCCGGGACAAAGGAATTAAAGTACATTTGCTATGGATTCCGTCACACATTGGATTACTCCTTCATGATAAAGTTGATATGTTAGCCAAGAGGAGCACCCATAAGGAGAATGTAGAATATAACTTTGGTATATCTGTGTCTAGCATTAGGAATAATATTAGGAGAGAAATAAATAATGAAAATTATAGCTATAGGAATGCAGTTAGAAGCCTGAGTAGATCTATAACCCACTATGATAACATGAATGTAGATAAGTATGTTTATGGAGCAACTTGCAATGTGAACAGACTGACTGATGTTGTAGTGGCCAGGCTTCGGCTTGGCTACAAGTACTTCTGGCAGTTTGGGAGATACAGATGATGATCAAACTAAATGCAAATTATGTGATCAGGCATATGGTCACTGTCTTGAACACTATGTGCTGAATTGTCCACTTATTGAGGAATATAGAGATAGACAGTATAATAACCTATGTGACATGTCAAGATATCTTATTAGTGAAGGTAGGATACCACTTATTCTAAGCAAATTTCCTAAATTTGCTTGTAACAGATAAGTGAACTGTAGATATAAATCCAAATTAATTTCCATGAACGTGCCTATCTGTGCTCATGATAATGCGAGCACAGATGGGCATGTTTGTGGAGCAACTTGCAATGTGAACAGACTGACTGATGTTGTAGTGGCCAGGCTTAGGCTTGGCTACAGGTACTTCTGACAGTTTGGGAGACACAGATGATGATCAAACTAAATGCAAATTATGTGATCAGGCATATGGTCACTGTCTTGAACACTATGTGCTTAATTGTGCACTTATTGAGGAATATAGAGATAGACAATATAATAACCTATGTGACATGTCAAGATATCTTATTCATGAAATAAGATACCTGCTTGTAACAGATAATTGAAATGTAGATATAAACCCAAATGTACAATTGTTAACCCCTTTGGGGCCTAGTGCTTAGGCCTTTTGTGTATCCATATGCTCTTGCGCTACCGTCCACAGGATGGATATGGGGTGCACAATAAACTAGCCACTTCGGTGGCAAAATCTAATCTAAAATCCTGGTCAGATAAGTGCCTTATTTGTTAATTTTGCTAAAACCTACGAGGGGTTGACCCGGGTTTTGCAAATTCTGTACGAGTAAGCCAGTGAGGGGAGAGTCCCATTCAAGCCAGTAAAGCCACCACCAGTTACGTCAGCCTAGGCTTAAGCCAGCTTCTACCTTGCTGTGCTAATTTGTCACAAGATTCCAAGCCAGTCAATCTGTGTGAAAATATTCTACTAAGCCAGCAAGCCACTCTGCTATCTGAGAAGTAAGCCACGTGAGTCCACGCATTTATACCACCTTTGTACTCCAGTGTATTGCTGTTCTGAGTACAATACCACCCCCGTGGTATTCCTGGGTTATTCAAGCCACCCTGGGTTAAGTTCATGTAAACGGCGTAAGCCACAGGCGCACGCGGGAAGCAGTGTGGGCTAACCCTACCAGCCACCACCCCCCCACCACCCACGCTAAGGCAGGCAGACGCCCCGACCACGTGCATCCACCACCACCCTCCACCACCATTCTTCAGTCACCGATTTCCACCCTAGAGACATTTATTGTGTTGTTGTTTTATTTTTCAGATAATCTATAGACAGTTTCGTGTGTTGAGACAATTTCTGCGAGTTACATAAATTTTGAGTTATCCTAGGAAGTGTTCTGTGTTAAATTAATTATTTGCATTAATTTTTGATTTCACTAGTATTGTCTCTTGTTAATTATTGCGTTAAAATTTCTGTGAATTTCGTTGTGTTACTAAGTATGCAGTAAGTACAGTTTTGTTAAAGTTATCTTGTGTTCCAATATTCCACCAAGTAGTAATTTTTAAAAGATTTTAAAAAATTTTCCCCAGCATTACCCATGTGTTGTTGAATTTTCTGTCTTGTTAATTATTGTGTTCCACCAAGTGTACTATCCCAGAGTTATTTTTTTTATTCTCTTACCCTTGTTTGTTAATGTTTTAATTGTGTAATTAATTAATTTTGCTTGCCCCAGTAACTACATATTGTTTTCTCCTCCAAGCAATTTTTAATTTTTACCAGTAATATTCCCTGCTAATTCTTATGTGTTGCAGTCAGTGTTATTTTTCCCTTGCACCTGCTATTGTTTTGTGTACTTGTTCTTTTTGTATAGTGCTAATGTGCCTTCATTTTGCAGATTAGTGATTAAACTTACTGAAGATATTATTTTGATCCAATAATTACTTGTTTATAGTCAACAAGAGCATGACTTTGTATATGCAGTAAGTTAACTGTTCTGTGCCTTGATGAGTATCTTCCAGCTTATGTAAGTGTTAATACCATTTTATTGTCATTAATTTTTCATTTGTTTTCATGTGTTGTTGAACAAATTCACTCTTAAGTTTGTCTAAAGTCAGTGTTTTTAGTAAATTGTTCAGTAACTGTTGCATTGAGTTACCTTGCTTTGCTTGCAATTAAGAGTAAGAGTGTTCAAACTATTTTATTTCTAATATCTTTGTGTTGTGTGAAAATAATTTACCCCAGTGTGAATTTTTTTCAATCAGTCATTCCTGAAATTGATTTTGTGTAAAGTAAATTCGCCAGTATTCACCTTGTTTTATCAATTTTGTTGTGTTTAATTGCTCTAGTAACTTGTCATTTCCTAAGAGTAATAAGTAATATTCCAGTGAACTTCTAGAGATTCAAGCAGTAAAGTTACTTTCATTTATTGCCAGTGAACAATTCTACCGAATTGTTTTATCAGATTGTTGCTAGTGCCATAACCATTATTGAATTCCTTTAATTAATTGTGTATTTAATTCTTTTTATTGTGTTGCAATTTGTTGATATTTAAAGAAAAGAAAACTCATTTTGCTGTTCAAGTTAAAGCTAGATTGTTTTATCTTAGTGTGTTGAATTTTCTTGTCAAGTCAATTTCCAGTGAGTTATCTTTTCTTTAGTGTTATTGTGCTATTATCCGTGCTATTATCCGTGCTATTATCCGTGTTATTGTGCTATTATCAGTTAAGCTATATTGTGCCATATACTTGTGTAAATTTTGCTTTCATTTCAATTCTCGTTTAATTGCTCAGTCATGTCTCAAGTAAAGTCAAGTAGTAATGTGTTTGCTGCCAGTCGAGGCATTGAAGTTCTAGTAACCATGTGCGATAATACTGTGTGTATTGCCATTCAGCGCCATAATGATAATGAGTCAGTAAACAGCCCTCTTAGTCCCTTAATGACTGAAAGACAGTCTCTAGCCTTTGAACAATGTGTTTGTTCTTCCCGCTTGTATCAGAGATTTGCCAGAGTGATGCGGAATGTGAAGTTCAGATTAGTTCTTGTAGAAAGTATGTGTTTTACTTGTTAACGTAGCCGAGTGGTCAAGGCACTAGTATTACTGTCACTCCTGTCTGGAATTCAGCCCCTACAATATCTTGCATGCAAGATAGCGTTCAGATGCCTAGGGTGCCGGAGGTATCCCGGACCGCCTTGAGCACTGAGTCTATCCTTGCAATGTTGCTAGTTCAAGTAGTAGTTCCTCTATGGGGACGCTTTGTTGAAGAAAGACTATTTGAATGAGTTATAGCATCTCTCGCTGATGCAAAAGCAATTGCAGAAAGCCGTTTCTGTTGCTAGTGTATTCACTAGAGTGCCAGTTGTTGTCCCTCGTGTTCCAGATAGTGTTCCTTCCAGTTGACAGTAAGCCTTTGCAGAGTAAAGTGTCGTGTGTCGAGTAATTCTTACCTGCAGTAAGAGATAGTGAGAGCCGTTCTCCTTTGCTCATACTTTGTGTCATTGAGCTAACTATTTCAACCGGGGAGAGATCCATCCACTCCACCGAGTCTGTTCATTCCTCCAGTAGGAAAGTGATTATAAGTTAATCAAAACCCAGTTGTTCATTCCTCCAGTAGGAAAGTGATCATAAGTTGTGAGCTAAAGATAGAAAATTAGAAAATCCAGTTTAGAACCGAATTATTGACTGTTATTTTTTATTATTTTTTTTTTTATTAACACATCGGCCGATTCCCACCAAGGCAGGGTGGCCCGAAAAAGAAAAACTTTCATCATCATTCACTCCATCACTGTCTTGCCAGAAGGGTGCTTTACACTACAGTTATAAAACTGCAACATTTACACCCCTCCTTCAGAGTGCCGGCACTGTACTTCCCATCTCCAGAACTCAAGTCCGGCCTGCCGGTTTCCTGAATCCCTTCATAAATGTTACTTTGCTCACACTCCAACAGCACGTCAAGTATTAAAACCATATGCCTCCATTCACTCCTATCAAATACGCTCACACATGCTTGCTGGAAATCCAAGCCCTCGCACACAAAACTTCCTTTACCCCTCCCTCCAACCTTTCCTAGGCCGACCCCTACCCGCGCCTTCCCTCCACTACAGATTTATACACTCTCGAAGTCACTCTGTCTCGTTCCATTCTCTCTACATGTCCAAACCACCTCAACAACCCCTCCTCAGCTCTCTGGACAATCGTTTTGGTAATCCCGCACCTCCTCCTAATTTCCAAACTCCGAATTCTCTGCATTATATTCACACCACACATTGACCTCAGACATGACATCTCCACTGCCTCCAGCCTTCTCCTCGTTGCAACATTCATCACCCATGCTTCACACCCATATAAGAGCGTTGGTATAACTATACTCTCATACATTCCCTCTTTACTTCCATGGACAAGGTTCTTTGTCTCCACAGACTCCGAAGTGCTCCACTCACCCTTTTCCCTCATCAATTCTATGATTCACCTCATCCTTCATAGACCCATCCGCCGACATGTCCACTCCCAAATATCTGAATACATTCACCTCCTCCATACTCTCTCCCTCCAATCTGATATCCAATCTTTCGTCACCTATTCTTTTTGTTATCCTCATCACCTAACTCTTTCCTATATTCACTTTCAATTTTCTTCTTTTACACACCCTACCAAATTCATCCACCAACCTCTGCAGCTTCTCTTCAGAATCTCCCAAAAGCACAGTGTCATCAGCAAAAAGCAACTGTGACAACTCCCACTTTGTATTTGCTTCTTTATCTTTTAGCCCAACACCTCTTGCCAAGACCCTCGCATTCACTTCTCTTACAACCCCATCTATAAATATATTGAACAACCACAGTGACATCACACATCCTTGTCTAAGGCCCACTTTTACTGGGAAATAGTCCCCTTCCCTCCTACACACTCTAACCTGAGCCTCACTATCCTCATAAAAACTCTTCACTGCTTTCAGTAACCTTCCTCCTATTCCATACACCTGCAACATCTGCCACATTGCCCCCTATCTACCCTATCATACGCCTTTTCCAAATCCATAAATGCCACAAAAACATCTTTACCCTTATCCAAATACTGTTCACCTATATGTTTCACTGTAAACACTTGGTCTACACACCCCTACCTTTCCTAAAGCCCCTTGTTCATCTGCTATCCTGCTTTCTGTTTTACTCTTAATTCTTTCAATAATAACTCTACCATACACTTTACCAGGTACACTCAACAGACTTATTCCCCTATAATTTTTGCACCTCTTTTGTCCCCTTTGCCTTTATACAAAGGAACAATACACGCTCTCTGCCAATCCCTAGGTACCTTACCCTCTTCCATACATTTATTAAATAATAGCACCAACCACTCCAAAATTATATCCCCACCTGCTTTTAACATTTCTATCTTTATCCCATCAATCCCAGCTGCCTTACCCCCTTTCATTCTACCCACTGCCTCACGAACTTCCCCTACACCCACAACTGGCTCTTCCACACTCCTACAAGATGTTATTCCTCCTTGCCCTACACACGAAATCACAGCTTCCCTGTCTTCATCAACATTTAACAAATCCTCAAAATATTCTCTCCATCTTCCCGATACCTCTAACTCTCCATTTAATAACTCTCCTCTCCTATTTTTAACTGTCAAATCCATTTGTTCTCTAGGCTTCCTCAACTTATTAATCTCATTCCAAAACTTTTTCTTATTTTCAACAAAATTTGCTGATAACATCTCACCCACTCTCTCATCTGCTCTCTTTTTACATTGCTTCATTACTCTTTTAACCTCTCTTTTTCTCTCCATATACTCTTCCCTCCTTGCATCACTTCTACTTTGTAAAAACCTCTCATATGCTAATTTTTTCTCCCTTACTACTCTCTTTACATCATCATTCCACCAATCGCTCCTCTTCCCTCCCGCACCCACTCGCCTGTAACCACAAACTTCTGCTGAACACTCTAACACTACATTTTTAAATCTACCCCATACATTTTCGACCCCATTGCCTACACTCTCACTAGCCCATCTATCCTCCAATAGTTGTTTATATCTTACCCTAACTGCCTCCTCTTTTAGTTTATAAACCTTCACCTCTCTTTTACTTACTGATTCTATTTTCCTTGTATCCCATCTACCTTTTACTCCCACTGTAGCTATAACTAAAAAGTGATCTGATATATCTGTAGCCCCTCTATAAACATGTACATCCTGAAGTCTACTCAACAGTCTTTTATCTACCAATACATAGTCCAACAAACTACTGTCATTACGCCCTACATCATATCTTGTATACTTATTTATCCTCTTTTTCTTAAAATATGTATTACCTATAACTAAACCCCTTTCTATACAAAGTTCAATCAAAGGGCTCCCATTATCATTTACACCTGGCACCCCAAACTTACCTACTACACCCTCTCTGCATGTTTCTCCCACTTTAGCATTTAGGTCCCCTACCACAATTACTCTCTCATTTGGTTCAAAAGTTCCTATACATTCGCTTAACATCTCCCAAAATCTCTCTCTCCTCTACACTCCTCTCTTCTCCAGGTGCATACACGCTTATTATGACCCACTTTTCGCATCCGACCCTTATTTTAATCCACATAATCCTTGAATTTACACATTTATATTCCCTCTTTTCCTTCCATAACTGATCCTTCAACATTATTGCTACCCCTTCCTTAGCTCTAACTCTCTCAGATACTCCTGACTTAATCCCATTTATTTCTCCCCTGAAACTCGCCTACCCCTTCAGCTTTGTTTCGCTTAGGGCCAGGACATCCAACTTCTTTTCATTCATAACATCGGCAATCATCTCTTTCTTATCATCCGCACTACATCCACGCACATTCAGACAACCCAATTTTATAAAGTTTTTCTTCTTCTCGTTTTTAGTAGATTTGTACAGGAGAAGGGGTTACTAGCCCATTGCTCCCGGCATCTTAGTCGCCTCATACGACACGCATGGCTTACGGAGGAAAGATTCTTTCCACTTCCCCATGGACAATAGAGAAAATAAAAGGAACAAGAGCTATTAAGAAAAAGAAGAAAAACCTAGATGTGTGTATGTATATATATGCATGTGTATGCCAGTGTAGTGTGACCTAAAGTGTAAGTAGAAGTAGCTAGATATACCTGTTATCCAGCGTGTTTATGAGACAGAAAAAAGACACCAGCAATCCTACCATCATGTAAAACAGTTTCAGGTTTCTGTTTCACAGTCACCTGGCAGGACGGTAGTACCTCCCTGGGTGGTTGCTGTCTACCAACCTACTACCTGTGTGTTTTGTTATTAGATTTCCAGTATCTAGCAAGATGTTTGTGTGTTCAAGTTCTCTCTGAGTTCTGAGTTTTAACAGTATAACCTGTGTTAGCCGAGTTTATCTTTCCTGTTAAAACTTCTTCCCTGTAAATATTTATTCTTCCTCAGAAGCCGAAGAGTGCATGAATACACATCCATTGATCGATCAAATTTGCAAATTGTAATTTATATAATCCGTTATATATAGATCCATTAAATTTCTCTTATGTACCATTAACTTAAGAAGTGCGAGAGTAAGATTAATCTTGATCAGTTCAAAGTTATAATGTGTTTGCTATTGTATAGATTCATCCAGTACCACCTGTCTGTTCAGTCTATAGAGTTGTATAGTATGCCGAGACGTCATACGATAACATGGCCGAGCTGTCATATCAGTATCATATGTACACTGTGTTACCCCTGTTACCCCTGAGTCCTCGGATATTCCACTGCAAATAAGCCATGATTTATGGAGAAAAAGATAGAAGTGGAAGTGAGAGGAAGCTATGGACTAGGGTTAGAAAAGTCCACGTGTGGAGGCAGCGGAAGACCTGTAATCAGAGAGGGAGGAGGACGTTGTGAAGGAAGGGGGGGTTGAGACGAAGAAGAGAGATGAGGAACCTCAGATGGAGTAGTCTCCATCATCGGCCCAGTCTCTGAAATATATTCTGCAATAGCTTCCAGTGTTTCGGAAGTCAAAGATGCAGAATGGGAGACTACATTAGAAATGGAAGAAACTATCGTGGAGTCTATAGACTGTACTAAAGTAGAGGACGAGGAGGTAGAAGAGGAAACTGTCGTAAGGACTTGGGAGGGGACAGGGATGAAGGTAGTGTATGAGGAGGAGGATGAACCTCCACACACGTTACAGAACTAGTCGGAGGCGAAGAACCTGGCAATAGGGATTTTTTGCCGGGCTTATAAGAGGGGGGGCGCTGAGGTTTAGGTGTAGGACGAGGACGTGTAGACTCAGAACTGTGCGAGTGAATAGAGGAAGGAGTGTGGATAGTATGGGAAGCCGAGGTAGGGACCTCAGAGCCAAGAACATCAAAAGGATTCGAGACAGGGGTGACTGAGGATGAGGCGACCACAGAGGAAGCCGTGGAAGTTGGGACCCCAGAAGCGGGGCGACGTTTAGCAATGCGAGAATAGGAAATACGGGGAAGTTTCCTTGAAGGCGAAGATGAGAGACAGCCATAGCGTATGAGAAGCCTTCCGCCTCTTTGAGACAACAGATTTCCGCTCATTCAGGTAAACCTGACAACGGCGAGAATATGAAGGATGTGCCTCATGACAGTTAAGGCAAGAGGGAGGTAGAGTACAAGAAGAACTGGCATGGTCGTCAGCACCACAGACTGGGCATTCGGCCATGGACCTGCAATATTTTGCTGGATGACCAAAACGCCAGCAGTTTCTACACTGCTGCGGTGTAGGGTCACCTTTCGAACTTGTAAACGTTGACCTGCAATGTAGACCGAAGGTGGCAGTTCTCGGCAGTCAAACGTTAAACGAGCTATATTGCAAGGATAACGTCTTTGCTTATTGGCTGGGAGGACAAAAGTGTCAACTTTAAGGATAGGGAGTTCCTGGAGCTCAAGCTGCTCGAAAATGTCATCACCACATGTCTGGAAATTCCGTTGGACAATGGTGTGGGGCAAAATGACAGAACCACAACAAGAATTGAGGGAATGGTGCTTGTCAATAGTAACAGGAGTAGTATCAATAGTTGTAAGAAGAGAAAGATCGCGAGCTTGGCCAGCATTCTGGACCGTGATGATGCGAGTGCCGCTCTTGAGAGCGTGAAATGATATGTTTTTACCAATACTATGGTCTGAAAGATAGGTATTAGGAGAAGTCGATCGAAGAGTAAAAAACTTTGTCCATTGAGTAGTTTGAAACAGAGAGTTTAAGGGGAGTGCGTGACGAGCTTGTCGTTTCTGAGATGAACGAGAAGAAAGTGTCGAATCGTCATGTGTGGGTCTTGGTCGTTTGGGTGTGGGACCAGGGGTGGTCCGATGTGAGACGGGCGAGCGATTCGAAAATTGCCGCACCGTCGAGGGAGAAGCCTGAATCAAGGTCAGAGAAGAGCGAAGGTCAGATGTATCGAAAGGGCCAGTCGGGTCCCTGGGACCTGAAGCAGGTGACGAACTGGCACCTGCTTCAGGTACAGGGGTATTAGGGTTGTCCGAAGAGTTATCCGTTATCAAGGTAGGGTCAGAACTAGGTGCGGTATCAAGGGGCCCGGGGGTAGAGTCACGGATTAGGGCATCCATGGTTAGGTTACTTCTTTCTTTTTGTTTTTAAGAAAAAAAGAAAGAAGAAAAGAAAATAAAAATAAAAAAGAATAAAAAAGGGGGAACGTGGAGGAATAGCTCCTAGGAGGAATGAAAGGGGCGTAAATCCCCCTCCGTGCCCAAGAGGACCTCAACACTGCAAGTAGTGCAGATGCTGCATGGAACCCGTGCCATACCCTACCCTTCATGCCAGTAAACCAGCAATCCGGGATAGCAACCTCACATCCACCGAGCCACCTCGGCGGACAAAAGAGAGGGCGGCCGGATATCCGCCACAAAGCATACCGCCTTCAGCCACCACCCCCGGAATCCGAAAGGTGGCCTCCAGAGATACACCCGTCGCCAGAAAGATACCCAAAGCCACCCTCCGGGAGACCGGAGAGGGATTGGGACATCCCCAGGCGATCCAGATTCCACAGCAAACTACACCACCGCCAAGGACCTCAACGGAATAGGAATGGACCATGGTACCCTTCCCCCTACCTAGGAACTAGAAGGCCTGTGGAGAGAAGCTCCCAGGGTAAAAATGGGAAGGAAATAAGGGAGGGATGAGGAGGAGGGGAGGAGGAAAGGGAAAAGGAGGATGGGGAAGATGGGAAAAGGGAGG